>CM024590.1:25755810-25858310 GCA_014182565.1 Eucalyptus marginata
AATGGGGCAACAATGTGGTAGAGACATGCAAAGGCGAGGGACGGAGATGGAGGGGAGAGGGTGTGGAGACCGATGGGCTAGCCCTTGTTTCCAGTTGAATT
Source organism: Eucalyptus marginata (assembly GCA_014182565.1). Classification (NCBI taxonomy): domain Eukaryota; kingdom Viridiplantae; phylum Streptophyta; class Magnoliopsida; order Myrtales; family Myrtaceae; genus Eucalyptus; species Eucalyptus marginata. The sequence goes on from CM024590.1 coordinate 25,755,912, forward strand.
TGTTGTATGTTTGTGAAGTTAAGTTTAGTTAGAGATTATATACATGTATACAACACCAACCGGAGGTTGGCAAAAGAAGAAATTTCCTCTTTATTAGAGATTGAGGGAAAAGAGCACTAAATTTAAATTATGTATTTTTAACTAATATGAATGGGCAGTATTGTTTCTTTGCGTTTTCCCCGGAAAAGTACAAACAAAGTATTAAATTTATTGCATTGAATGGAAAGTTAGGTCATAAACGCTTTTAATTTGACCAATTCATTCCTAAACCTTTCACATTGGTACAAATTCAGTTCAATCGACGATTTAGTCGGAAAATTTTAAAGTAGACGTTGGTCGGTGTTGACATTGACATTTTTTAAATAATATTTTAATAATATTTTCTTTCCTTTCCCTTTTATTTTCCTTTTTTTTTCATCGGTGGTAATTTCAACCATTGGCCACAACCATGGGCGATGAGGCTTGCCTCGCACAGGCAAGGTCGCTATTCATGGGCCATGCACGGGCCGGACAAGCCGGGTGTGCCTCGCTCGGGCGTGGCCGGAACCTGCCTTAGCCTAGGCGCGGTCAACCTCCTCGTGCAGGGCCGACCCTCGCCTGGGAGGCCAACCTTAGCCACACGAGACTCAACGAGGTCGCCTTGGCCTAGGCGGTTGGCCTTGCTGCCCCAGTGAGCACGGCCAATGCTCGCGCCCGCACCAAGCAATGCTTGGGTGAGGCCGACCCTCGCCGACCATGAAGGCGCAATGCGATGGCCTCACCATCGATGAAAAAAATGAAAGAAAGGGAAAGGAAAAAGAAAAAAGACCCGTCTATCTTTGAATAATAATTTCACCAGTCCAATTCCCCATCGGATTGGTAGCTTGAGCAACTTGACCCAGTCTATTCCTTTGGATAATAAGCTTTTTGGTTTTCCCTTAAAGAAATAGGAGGGCATAAGTCTCTTAATTATCTCGAACTAGCCAACAACAACATCACGAGGTCCAACTCCTTCTTCCATTGGAAACATAGAAGCAGCTTGATGATCATACAGCTCTTCACAACGAATTTGTGGGTCCATTCCAAAGGGAAATAGGAATGTTGGGAGTCTCTCGGTGAACTTGATTTGGCTTCCAATTGTCTCAATGAATCCCAGCCCCCTAAAACTCTAGGAAATTTGAGTACTTTTGTATATCTTCTGGGCGGGAGCAATTAACTTAGCTCCGTGTTAGCTCACTCAACATTGCTTACTATCATTGTTCATTCAAGCCAAGATAGAATTTGGGTATAACGTGTTTCAATGGATCGAGATTGAAATTTCCAATTGAAGTAGTCCCAAACCATTCTTACCGAAGTTATCGATACATATGATTAATGAGTTAAGATTCTCGGTATGATATATTAGTTGCTAATTTCTTGGTACGCTTTATTAATTCTCTCAGAAGTTTATCAACATATCAATGGAGACCATTCTAAGTAACTTCTTGTGTTATTTGATGAAGGCTCAAGAGGTATTTATTTTCTAGTCGAGGTAGGGCACAGATTTTGCAAGGCTAAAAATTAAGAATGCAAGTTCCCAAGTCATAAAATGCATATCTATTTTTAGATTCTTTATTGTTATGTAAGTTTCAAGAGTCAAAGTTCTGAGTTCCCAGGTCTTTAAAGATAGGCTAGTTCCCTTGTCTATTTCCTAAGTTGTATTCCTTCTACAAATAAAGAAAACCTCTCAATTGTAACCAGATTAGATTTGATGAATGCAAATACTTAAGATTTCCTCTGCATGAGCAAAAATCTTTGGAAGTGGATAACTCTATTTTGGTCTCTTTATCTTTGGAGAGTGGATTACTCCTAGGTGGTGAGCCAAAAGCACTTTATCCTCGGTTGGTGGCTTGCCTTTAGGCATTGGTGGTGACTTCCCTATTCCAAAATCCTTTATTCTTGATGGGTGGTTCATCCTTTAAGCCTTGGTGGTGAATTTCATTTATCCCGATCTTCATCTTCAATTGGTGGCACGTCCCTTTGAACCTTAGTGGGATCATAATTTATCTTTTATTTTGTAATTCATCATTTGATATCCATCACCATACACCCCATTTTTATCTTGCTCTTATATTTACCAATCGAAACCATCCTCACAAACACTATTTCTTAAACACTTAACCGCAAAAACCCCTATATCCTGGAAATCACTCGCACGCACACATCAAGTTGGTATCGGAGTTCAAGGTTGAATTCGAAGAAAGGGGGAGGCATAAAAGAATGAACGTGACATCAAAGTGGAGGTGCCTAAATTCTAGGGTAGTCTCAATCCCAACAACTTTATTGATTGGTTTGCACACAACCGAATGAGTTTTTGACTTCAAGTCCTACTCGAATGAGAAGAGATGTAAGGTTGCTGTCCCTCAAGCTAACAAAGTATGCTTCTCTATGGTGGGAGAATCTTAGCATCAACGAACTAGAGAAGGGAAATGCCAAATCAAGTTTTTGGGAAAAAACACAAGAAGTTGATGAAAAAAAGGTTCTTACTGATAATTATAAGTAAGACTTGTTCCTCAAACTCAATTCCTAAGACAATAAGGGATGATATTGAAAAGATACATAAGGGAGTTTGAACAACTCAAGATGAGGTGCGAAGTCCCAGAGTTTGGGAGAAAACCATCGCTCGTTTCTTTGGCGGTATGAATCGAGAAGTTGCTTGATTTGGTTGAACTTCAACCTTATTGGTCATTTGAAGGTGTATGTAAGTTGGCCATGAAAGTCAAAAGAAGCAATTGAAAGAGCAAAGGTTTTCTTCCAGGGCCTCATCAAAAAGGACATCTAGTTTAAGGGTGCTTCCTCAAGCAAGGTTGAGAGTGCATCGACAAAAGACAAAAGCAGGAAAATTTGCAGAGGCTTCCAAAGAACTCCAAAGAAACTTGATGGTGACACAAGGAAATGCTTTAAGTGCCATGGCTATGGGCATTTTCAAGCTAATTGTCCTAATCGAAGAGTTATAACTCTTTAGGAAGCGAGGAGATCAATTTTACCCTTCAAAGAGGCTAAGAGCAATTCGGATCAAAATGGTTCCAAATCTGAAAAGGAAAAGGAGATTGTGCGAAAGCCGATGATGGCGGTTGTGTGGTCATTTGTAGAGGCATTACATGCTGAAGTTTCTTTGAGAATGAGCAAAGAGAATATCTTTCACACTCATCATTGCACTATTAGCGGAAAGGTTTGTTGATGTAATTATTGATGGTGGAAGCTACAGCAACGTTGCTTGGCAGCCTTGGTTGATAAGCTCAAGCTTAGATAACTAAACATCCTCAACTATCAAGCTCCAATGGCTTAGTCACGGAAATGATCTCAAGGTAATCAAACGAGCTCTCATATCATTTTCGATTGGGAAGAATTATCGATATCAAGTTTTATGTGATGTGATTCCCATGGATGCATGCCACTTGTTATTGAGAAGATCATGACAATATGATAGGAATGTTGTGTATGATGGCTATGAAAACACATACCCTTTTCATAGCGAACAAAAATGCATTACTCTTTTGCCCTTGATTCCTTCCATGATATGTAAAAAAATCAACTTGGGAGGGAACACAAGTAAGCAAAATCTGTTCTTGAGTGAAACACGGGTTGAAAGAGCCATTAGCAAACAAAAAGAATGTATTTGCTTTACTTATGGTAGAGAAGAAAAGTGAGGTAGACCAACCCATACATCCCAAAATGCATTCTTTGTTGAAAGAATTTACATAGTTATTTCTCGAGGAGTTGCCATTTGGATTGTCCAATAATAGGTATTGAGCATCACATCGATTTGCTACCTGGTGCTCCTTTACTTGACAAACCAGCCTATCGATGCAATCCGGAAGAGACAAAGGAGTTGCAACGACAAGTCAATGATCTTATCGACAGAGGGTATGTCCGAGAAAGCGTATGCCCATGTTCCGTTCCAACTCTACTCGTGCCCAAGAAAGATGGCTCATTTAGAATATGTGTCGATAGTCGAGCCATCAACAACATCACCATTAAGTATAGGTACCTTATATCTAAACTTGATGATATGCTTGATAAATTATTTGGTTCTACTGTTTTCTCAAAGATAGATTTGCGGAGTGGCTATCACCAAATTAGGATGTGAGAGGTTGATGAGTGGAAGATGGCTTTCAAAACTAAATGAGGCCTCTATGAGTGGCTGGTTATGCCATTTGGATTATCGAATGCTCCAAGTATTTTTATGAGACTTATGAACTAGGTACTTCGTTCCTTTATTGGTCGTTTGTTGTATATTTTGACAATATTCTTGTCTATAGCAGGAACGAGGAGAAGCATTTATCCCATTTGAGGCAAGTTTTCAAAGCCTTGAGAGAACAAAACTCTATACTAAAATGGAAAAATGTGAGTTCTTCTCTCCAAGCATTGTATTTCTTGGATATGTGGTGTCAAAAGATGGGATCTCCGTCGATCAATCTAAGGTACAAGCTATGAAGACTTGGTCAGTTCCGAAGTCCATTTATGATGTAAGGAGTTTTCATGGACTTGTCTTTTTTTATCGGCGATTCGTTAAGGATTTCAGTACCATTATGGCTCTTATTACAGAATGCATGAAGAAGGGTTCTTTTGAATGGACAAAAATTGCTCAAAATGCCTTCAAGGTAATCAAGCATAAACTTTGTGAGTCCCCTATTCTTGCCCTTCCCGATTTCGATAAAGTATTTGAAGTAGAGTGCGATGTAAGTGGAGTTGACACGCACTGTTCTTGTGCAAGCCCAAAAACCTTTGGCGTACTTCAGTGAAAAGTTGATTGATTCAAAGAAGAATTATTCAACTTATGACAAGGAGTTCTATGCCATTGTTAGAGCTCTTGATCATTGGAGTCATTATTGAGGCCAAAGCAATTTGTCCTTCAGATCATGAGGCTTTCAAGTTCATACGCAAGCTCAATTTAAGACATGCTAAATGGGTGAATTTCTTCAATCCTTTTCTTTGTCTCAAAGTATAAACCTGGCCACACTAATATTGTAGCTGATGCTTTATCGAGAAGATACTCTATGCTTGCTATTCTGGATCCTAGAATTCTTGACTTCCAATCGATGAAAGAACTTTACTTTGAAGATTCCGATTTCTCACCCATCATCAATAGTTGCAAGCTAGAGTTCAAGGTACTTATTCTTTACAAGATTGGTTTCTTTTGAAAGGAAATTGGCTTCGGTCCTGCTGGTCTTACGCTGGTTCTTGAGCTCTCAAACACAGCAACAATGGAAGCTAAGGCAAGGAAGAAGAGGAAGAAGAAGGGCTACAGCTGGAGGGGGAACAAAGCCTTCAATGCACTCCAAAATGTCAAGAACACTCAAGTGGCTGCCCCAAAGTCTTCAGCCTCATCCACAGCACAATTTCCCTCACCAAGCTTCCCTAGAAGCCACCCAAGGGGTCCAAGGTTGCAGCCCCATGGCATACGAATTTGAGACATTTCCCTTCTAATTTCAATTCAAATCCTCTCTAATTCCATCCAATTAAGTGGCCAACTTGCCAAGGTAGGTGTCCACATCAAATTCTACAATTTTTCTTGCCAAAAGATCCAACTTTTAACGTCCAAAAGCGCACTAAAAACGGGCCTTCGAATTTACCGGATTTGTCATGCCCCGATCCTCGGGGACGCACCAATCCTTCTACTTTGGCCGATTTTAGAATGCGATATCCCAGGACTATGTATCGCCGACCCTTTCTCTTTTTATTTGCACACGGAAAGCGATTATAAATCCCCCGAGACAATAAATCAAATGGATAGAAAAGCAAGCCATATTTTTCATGCCGAAATTCACAACCACACTTTTATACACACGCACCTCATAGTATCTTACAACACTATTAACATAGGTCTGATCTAACCCTATCCACAAGTACACGAGGTTCACAAAACGGGATGGGATCTTAGTCTTCATCCGGTCGTACTTGGGATCATCATCCCGATCCTTGTCAGACTCTTCTTCACTAAGCTCGTTTTCTTCAAGCTCTTCCTCTTCTGCTGGCTCGCCATCAGGGTCATCCAATGGGTAATCCTCCTCCGATCCCTCTACGGACCCGAAATGGTTATTCAATAACCAATGAGACTACGTCTCGGTGAGTTCTACCCCCTAAGACCCGATTAAAACACGCATAGGTCGAGAGGACTTACCTTGGCCTCATATTCCACCTGGCAAGTTAGTACAATTTAATATCGGCACCCATTTAAATCATACGGATCGAACTATCGATTAATCGAATAGTCGATTACATGTCAATCGACCATACATTCCCCACGTGTATATCTAGTCGCCCGAGCACACGTGCATTCTTTTAGGCACTCGTTCACCAAAGTGATCGTGAAAATCACCGGCCCACGTGTCTCTTCCAAGATGCCACACTTAAATCCCTAGGTCCACGCGCATTACTCAGCGCGGCTGGTTCGCCAGTGATGCATCAATTCACCGGCCCCACGTGCGCATTCTCGTAGTGCTTGGTTTACCAAAGTAACGCATCGGATCACCGAGCTCACGTGCTCCTTTTAGATGCCACACTGATTCACCACTCCACCATCGATATTGACAATCGATACCCAATCATTTCCCCATCAAATAATTAAAAAAAACCACTTAGGAACATATCCTAAAATTCACAATTTAAATCAATTCCATATAAATTAAAGCTCAATTAAATAAACGGACACCACGACAATCAAGACGAAATTCCGGTCACACGGCCATCCTGTTGAATTTCGGAAAATAATTAATTAAATAATTAATTTCGAAAATTAAATAATTAAATATTAAAAAATCCAATTTAGGCCCATAATGCCTAATTGGAGGCCAAGACGAGCCCTTGCGGAAAATTACCGAGACTTGTTCATAAATAATATGGCATACCTACTTGCTAATGTCTATTTCTAACCACCTAACATGCATAATTAAGTCTCTAATTTAATTGATCTAAACTAATCTAACCACCTAATTGCATTTAATTAAATCTAACCAACCCTAAGTATAATTAGCAAACTAAGAAAGCATTAGTGAGTAAAACTCACTTGATTAAAAGCAGGAACCAGGACACCACGACGGCGGCCGAAATCCGAATTTTCGGCGACGCCGACGAATACTCGAGCCGGGCCTACAAGCCTCGCAAGCCCACAGAAAATTGCTGGGCTTGGGCTGAGCTTGGGCCTATTGAATTCTTGGGCTTAACTTGCTGGGCTTCAAAGTCTGGGCTTGTCTTCAGATGGGCCGATCTTTGCGAGCTGGGCCAAACTTGTTAAATTCGTGGGCTTCACTAGAAAATGGAGGCAGCAAATTGGGCTGTGCTGAATTCTGGCTTGACTTACAGCCCAAATGGGCTGAACTAGCGGGCCCCCAAAAAGGCCTTGACTGGCGCTGAAAGGAAGGTTGCTGGACTGCTTGGTGGAATCGTGGGCTGAAGAAAATGCTTTGCTGAGCCGTTGATGGAGCTGCTGAGCTTCGAGACTTCAATGGCCGAAGACACGCGCAAGAGGAGAGGCAACGCGGGCAGCTTGCTTCGGCGAGGAATCCACGGATGCGGGGTCAACAAAGAGAAAGCAGCTGACCGAAGACACGCGGACGCCGTTGCTGCTGAAGACCACGCGGCTGCTGGAACTTGCTCGACGAAGACACAAGCTGGTGGGGGCTTGCGGACGTGTGGACTGTTGGCACACGGAGAGGAGTCAACAGTAAGGGATTCGTGGGGTGGGCTGTTGACCGGCGTGTAGCTTTGGTGGAAGTTGGAATCAAATGAAGGTGGAGAAGGCAGCGTTGGAGGGCACGTGGGCAAAGCTTCGGTGGGTTGAATCGTGAGGGGCTGCAGGGAAATAAAACGTGAAAGTGGAGATGGTGGGTCAACCTCGTGAAGTTGCTGAGGGGAGGATGTTGACCGAATGGGATTGTCACACGAAGAGGGGATAAATAAAAGAGAAAAAAATGGCAGCAGAGGGGTTGTTCGGTGGAGATGAAAGATAAACAAAAGATATAGAGGAAAATGAAAGCAGAACCGAAGGGAATCGAGAGATGAAGGAGACGGAGAGAGGAGGAGTCGTGCACGTAAAGCTTGGCAAAAGCAAAGGGAAAAAAAGTCAGCAAATTTTATCTCTTCCATTGAATATATGTCCCCCAAAAGCCCATAAAAAAATATCCTAATTTCTCATAATACTTTCAAGCCTTATAATCCATAAAATAAAACCACCCATTTAACCAATTTTTTTAAGCCAAAGTTGCTGCCCATGCCTTATCCCGAATTCTTCAATTTAAACTTCAATTTCCATCCAAATTCTTCAATTTGATGTCCAAATTTGGATGCAGAAAAAGTCCATACCATTTTTGCAAGTCCCCTTAAATCATATAGCTCGGTTTGACAGTCAAAATCTCTCTTATTGGCCAATCCGAATTTCGTTAATTTTCCGCGACGTCCGAATCGTTTTTTTCCGTAAAATCTCGGAATCTCCGAAAAATCTTATGGGATTGAGTTGACACTCCTAGAATTTATTGTGACATGACAGAAACTCCAATTTCTGAAATCGGACTTGAATTAACGGTTAATTTCTATTCGATGCGTTTTTAGCGTGATCTAGGCTAGGGTAACTTTTAGGATATTTTTTAGTGCAAATGACCCGTGCCGATTTTCTTCGAGCCACTACAACCCACTCGTCTCACGGCGACTCTCGGTTGTCGTGAAAATCTCGAGGATCCAAATACGAACATAGGGTACCAAACAAGAAAATCAGTCTAGTGCCGGCCGACAAGAATCTTTCTTAATTTAGTGGTGTCACCCATGATTAGCCACACATCTCGGTCGAATCAGCCTATCTTTGATTTCAAATCGATTTTATACGTGCCGTAATGGCCTCTAAAGATGGACACGATCGAGAAGCCGATTCCCGGTCGAATTCTCAAGTCTATTTGCCTTAAAATTCTTAATGATTTCCCCAGATGGGCCAGTTATCTCGAGAGTGATCGCCTCTGAGAACAATTTTTATAGGCGCGTCAAAGAAATGCCCGATTTATTCAAAGAGGAAAATGTGTTGAAAATGCTGGATGTCACAGGATCAATTCCGCCAAACTTTGATTTTTGCCGAAAATTCGACTCGCCGAAAATTCTTCGGAGGATGAGTCGAGACGTTCCTAAAATTAATCGTGACATGACGTAATCCCACTGAAATCGGGTTCAATTTCGTAGTTAATTTCAACTCTGATACGATTTTTAGTGTAACTAACCTACCGGGTAGCTTTTAGGAATTTTTAGTACATTTGACTCGTGGTTGATTATTTTCGAGCCACATTGTACATCTTCGACTCATAAACAAAATTTACCGGTTGTCGTGAAAATCTCGAGGTTTCAAATACGAGCGCGGGGTATAGAAACGACGTAAAAATCGGTTTAGTGTCACATTCGGCGAGAATTTTGCGGTTAGGTGGAATCACCCACACTTTAATCACATGCTTCGTCGAACCGACCTATCTTTGGTCTCTCGATCACTTTGACGGTGTTCGTATTGACTCTTGCGATTAGCACGGTGAGCCAGTTAGATTTCCTGGGCCGAATTCCCAAGTATGTTTAGTTTAGATTCCTTAATGGCTTCACTCGATAGACTAGTTATCTCGTGAGTGGCCAACTCGGATAAAAAGGCCAGGCGCGTCGATGAAAAGCCAATTTCATTTAGTTGGAAAGCAGGGTTGAAAAATCAGGGATGTCACAATCTCAAGGAGATTGAATAAAAAAAAAAAAAAAAAGACCTCCAAATGATCAACTCGTTGATACTGCTTGATTTATTATCAACATACCGATTTGTAGAAGATTTTGCACTGTGAACAAGATAAAGGCTTATTTTCTTTCCAGATGTGGTGAAGTTGTCCATGGAGGTCAAGTTCGTGAGTCTCAAGCTTTGCTTGAAATGATCGATGAGGGCTTTCCATACTTGCTGCTGCATTTGCAGTTTAACTGCATGTTTGAGAACCTATTCTGAGAGTGTGCCCATGATCCAAGACTTTATGAGGCAGTCATTCCGCACACCCATAATGTGTATTTTGGGTTACTGCGACCTCGGTCCATTTTCCGACGTCCGAGTCTGCGTTGGTGCAACTATCTCTCCGGTAAGGAAATCAAGTAGGTCCTAACTTTCAATAAGAGACAATACTTGCGAGATGATTTGCAACTATTTCTCCGGTAAGGAAACCAAGTAGGTCTTAACTTTCAATCAAAGACAATACCTACGAGATGATTTGCAATATTTCTCCGGTAAGGAAATTGGGTAGGTCATAACTTTCAATTAGAGACAATACCTACGAGATGATTACAAGAAAAGATCAATGTGTCCTTGTGTGGCTCGATACCGTTAAGAAACTCAGAAATTGAGTCGATGAATCGTTACTTTTCATTGATATGTTTGTATAATATATATATATATATCACCACCTATAATTATGGTGAAAGTTAAAGATAAAAGATAACAATTTTCACCACCGGTGGTAGTTGCGTTGGTTGAGAGTCCCTTCCTCACGGCTGGGCCGGGTCGAGTTAAACTCACAATTGCTAGCGTTGTAAGTGGGGTAATTCGTGGTGGTGGCCCTACGCGTCTCCTCGAGTTATACGTCGTCCAAAAAGCCGCGATGGCGTTGTCAGGCCGTGACCCCGAATAGCATGCTTGAAGGGCATACGATTCCTTTTTGTTATCAAAAAGAAAAAAGAAAAAAAAAAAAAGATAACAATTTTATCTACAAGGAAATTAAATAAAAAACAAATCAGAAAAAATCTTTAAATGATCAACTCGTTGTACTTTGCTTATTTTGTTATCTTCATACTGATTTATAGGAAATTCTACATTGCGATCAATTACTTCGATAGGGAATTCGTCCAGTTGTCTTCTACGCCATGTTACGCTGAGTGGAGGTGTTTCTCCGAAATCTCTATCATTTCACGAGGACGTGAACTGTTGTATCGCTTTCTCTTCCGTCACATCTTCCGTCATTGGCGTATCAACGTACGACACTTGAGAGGAATTCTCTCCACAACGCTAACCGCTCATTGAAATTAAAATTTCAACAAAAAACGTGAAATGGTGGTCGCTTTTTATGATCAACAAGGCTAAACCAATTGCGCTTGTAACACCCAACATTATTTATGACCAAAAAGAAAAACACCCTACGTTATTTCTTCCTTATGGTGGCTTCTAGGTGAGCATGGTCCGGATTGAATCAATCCAATACTGTAATCTAGAGACCAAATTCGCATAGTGTTCTGGTCCCAAAATTTTTAGGATTGCCGAGGCCTTCAACCTATCGAGCATGGATCAGGACCAGACCAACCCTATGGATTTGGTCCAATTCCAAAGTTAACTCGAGACCAATCAATTATTTTTTATTTCATTTTGTTTTCTTAAAAATACAAACATACTTTTAGAGAAAAGACCACCAAAAAACTCCAAATTTTGTTCAAAGTAACAAATTTACTCTTTTTTATGACATGAAAAATCCCAAATTTTACTAACGTGACACATTTACCCACCAAAGGCATTTTCGTCTTTTTTTTTTTTTTATGTTTTTTTCCTTTATCTTATCTTTTTTTTTCTTTTTTTCTTTTTTCCTTCCGTGCAGGCCATGGCGGAGGAAGCCCAGATTTAGGCAAGGGTGGCCCTCGCCGCGTCGGCGAGGGTTACCCTCGCCTAGGGCGGCTAAGGCGCCCTTGCCGGCGTCGGGCAAGGGTGGCCCTTCAATTTGGGTTGGGCGAGGGCCTTCCCTTGCCGCGATCCGGCGGGCACCTCACTGACACCGGCGAGGGCGCCGCCCGAGTTCGGCAGGGGTGCCCTCGCCCGACCTAGTCGAGGGTGGCCCTAGCTAGCTTAGGCGAGGCGACCCTCGCTTGAGTCCAGCTTCCTCCGCCATGGCTAGCGAGAGGGAAGAGAGAAGAAGAAGAAAAAAAGAAAAGAAAAAATTTAAAAAAAGTAAAGACGAAAGTGCCCTATAGTTTAGGGTAATGTGTCACACAAATACAAGTTGAGGGTTTTTGTGTCCCGAAAAAAGTTTGGGGTAAATGTGTCACGGTTGGCAAAGTTTTGGGTTTTCATGTTACAAAAAAAGTTTGGGATATATTTGTCACTTTTGGTAAAGTTTGGGATTTTTGGTGGTCTTTTTCCTACTTTTTAAATTACATATCCATAAGAAATGCTCACATTGAGCAACAAACCATGAACTCCAGACACATATCAAACATAAATATAAGATAACATAAAACATAAATTTACACTTGCTAAAAGTAACAAACCATAAAAACGAATACGCAAGGCAAGGGAATAGAGGCGAGTGGTAAGCGAGGCGAATGGCCGCTAGGTGAGCAAGCGAGCAAGGCAAGTGAAGAAGGTTTCTTTCTTTTTTTTTTGATTGAATTAGGGCTGGTTTTTGTTCTATTTTGTATTTCACACGGCAACCTGAATTGCGAAGAGAACAAGGGAAGAGGCGCTAGGGTTTAGAGTAGACAAAAAATATAATATATAATATATTAAATATACAATATATCTAATATATAATATATACAGGGTTGGTTTGGGTTGAACCCACCTTGGGCTCCCGTGGTTTGAGGACTAATCGCATACGAGTGCAAAGTCTAGGGGTCTCAAGACCGAGGACCAACCCGGTGCCCTTGGAAATTGGACCAAGATTGGTCGGGTTGGGCAGGTCGGCCAGATCCTGGTCAATCTGACCGATGCTCACCCCCTAGAGGGCAATTAGCTAGAAGCATTCATTTATCAATTGTTCAAGGCTTAGCAAATTTGAGCTTCAATCAAACTTCATCAATGGCTAGAGGTTATTCTAGAATTTTACATATTTCGAATTTGATCCTGATTATCAGGATCTTCAGTCTTCCTCAAATTTCTAACAGTGAATAGCCTTATGAAGCCAAATGCCATGTAGTCTTGTCTCGTTGACGACATATTATCGTAGAGTCTTGTCCATGAATCCTCTTATGGACTGTCTAATTTGCTTGATTTTAACACTTCTTGGCTTTTCCTTCAATTGCATTAAGTTAGCAGCAGTCATTTTCAGTAACGATATAGTTACTGCAAGGCAGGATGGGGATGCTTGTTGCAGCAGATGCTTTACATTTCTGGACAATAATAGTCGATTGTTTGATTACTTACATTGATTTAGCGAACAATTGAAGAGCTATGAACCTGGTCCGCGATGGACTGGAATAATCACATCATCAATCACGTTATCACGAAAAATCCAACGGCTGTATTGCACCTGGACTATTGTCCATCCGTCATTGATATTAGATCTGTGACATCAGATATACACATAGACGAAGTTCTCACTCCAATCCCAATCGACAAAGTAAAGCTTTCACCCCAATGGAACCTGCTGTTACAGCTTATAACCACGTTGAAAACCCACATTTTACTGTTCGAGTCTCGGTGAAGTTTCGGACCTGTCGTCTCTTAACCACGCCTCTCGATTTATGCGAAGCTCAATCAACGAAATTGCGTGAAAGGGCTTGGCTAATTGTAACTTTCGAGCTAAAAAAGCCTCGGACACCTGTTTCATTGTTGGCCGTAATTTGGGCTTGGAACTCAAGCAAGCAAGCGCTAAAGTGACTGCTATGGCTATATCTCTCGCCCAGGAATTCTCTCTTGGATAAGGCAGACGCGGGTCTAATATTTGATGTAGCGTTATATGATCTTCCGATGTGTCCACAGACTTGATATGACCTCTCTTGGATGCTTGCCCATTATAGTCTCCAATGCAACTACTCCGAAGCTGTATACATCACTTTTCTCGTTGACCATGAGCGTATAAAGCGAGCTCTATGAAAAGAACACAAACGTCATGAATTTGAATGATCCCTCTACATTATTTGCTAGTAATATACGGTTTCCTTGTTAATAAAAAGTAGCTATATGTCAATTGTTAATAGCACAAATGATCTTTAAATTTTGGTCCAATGTGCTTTTAAAATTTGCTCCATTATGCAATGTTTCTAGATTTTTAATTTGTTTAATATGATCCCTGAACTATTGATAAATGTTAATGTAGCCCCTAGGCTACATTAAAATATATAAAAACTCAAGGACCATATTAAACATTAAATCAAAGTTTCAAGATTATATTAAATAAATTAAAAATTCAGGGACGACTTTGCACATTTGATCAAGTCCAAAGAGCACATTAACAAATTAAAAATTGATGACAATATTGCACATTGGACCAAAGTTTAGAAATCATCCGTTTCCTTTGCCCTTTATTTATTGATCAAACAGAGTAGGAATGTGCTGGGAGTTACTATAAACTTCCCGCACACCCACAACAGTCCAACGTTGACTTTAAGCCGTATGTTGCCCAGTACAGAGCCTCTAAAATGCCCTGGGATCCTGTCCCTAGGTCAACGACTTAGGTGAGTGTATAGTTGCAATTTGTTCAAGAAACAAGATGAGTAGTCACCTGGAGCAAGATATCCATGGGTCCCTACTATGTTTGAAGTGAGGTTGGACGAAGAATTTCCCTGTAGTAGCCTTGCCGCCCCGAAATCTGATAGGACAGCCCGCATATCATTGTTGAGTAAAACGTTGCTGCTGGATATGTCCCTATGAACAACGGGCTGAGTACACCCGTGATGCAAGTAAGACAGGGCGTGTGCCATATCCCGGATGAGATTCACTCTCCTCACCCAATCTAACTCCATTGCTTCAGTGTCATTTCTCAGAACACAAAATAGACTACCTCTCTCCATATACTCATAAATTAAGAACATCGACCGCCTATGCAAGCAGAAACCATAGAGCCGGATTATGCTTCTGTGTCTTATTTCAGTCAAGTGCTTCACTTCGTTTTGAAAGCTTTTATTGAAATTTGGGTCCTCGGCTTCAGAGCGATTAACCTTCTTCAGTGCTACAGCCTTCCCATTCGGCAATTGCGCCCTGTACACACTACCATAAGCACCTCTTCGAATGCAGTATTTGATGTCAAAGTCTTCCGTGGCAGCAATTATGTCTTCATATGCTATCTTCCCATCATAATTCCATACTGACAAGAAATTTCCATCCTTTTCTACTGTCTCTCTGGCTGAACCCTCTTCAATGCGCACCAAAAAAGAAGCAAGACCCCAGAATTGAAGCGACAACTAAAAGGCAAGGTAGTGATAACATCACTGCGGAAGGCTTGCTCAAGAAAGGAGGGGTCCTCAAAGGAATGGGGCTACTCACAGGTGCAAATGGAGGTTCAAGGTTGCTGCTTTCTCCTTCTATAGTGTACAAATTTTTGTTTCCGTTGAAAGCACTACGCGAATAAGTATCCAGGAGATGTCGTGGGATTGGACCCATCAAGGAGTTGTATGATAAATTCACAGAAGAGAGAAGCAAACTCCATGCTTTTTGGTATAGTGCCGGAGAGCGAATTATTGCGGAGGTCAAGATACTTTAACATGGGTAAACTCCCAAGTTCACTCGGAATTGATCCGATCAAGTCATTTGACCTCATGTCCAGGTTGATGAGACTCGTCAGATTTGCTATTGCCCGCGGGATGGAACAATTGAAACGATTGGCTTGCAGATACAAAGATTTCAAGCTTACCAGGTTTCCCAGAGAGGGAAGGGATGGGGCAGATAAAGGAATTATGGCTCAGCCTCATCTCAATCAAAGTGTCCAAATGACCTATTTCTAATGGAATAGAGCCACTGAACCCGTTTTCTTGCAAACCGAGATGTGATAAACTCTTTAAATTCCCAATGGATGAGGGAATGGCACCACTGAACTTGTTACCACTTAAATCCATGCGATTGATGTTCTCTAGATATCCTATTCTGGACGAAATGGAGTTGGTGAATTGGTTCCGTTGCAGGTATAGGTATCTTAAGTTTGTCAAATTCCAGAGACTCCACGGGACTGACTCGTTGAAATCGTTGGAGCTTAGATCCATAGTGACCAAGTTCTTGAGTTTCCCCATTTTAGGAGAATGGAACCGCCTAATCGATTGGTGGAGAGACCAAGGAATGTCAAATTGGAGAGAAGAACTAGAGTTGAAGGAATTGATCCAACAAAGTTATTAAAGCTCAGATCCATCGTAAGCAAGTTCTTGAGATCCCCTATCTCAGGAGGAATAGAACCACCTAATCGATTGGAGGAAAGATGAAGAGACCTTAAATTGAACAGACGACTGAGAGTAGGTGGAATCGCTCCTCAAATTCGTTACCGCTTATATCAATAGAGCATAGTTTGCTGAGGTTCCCAATTTCCGCAGGGATGATGCCACCTAACTGATTTGAGCTAAGGTCAATGAGGCTTAAATTGCTCAAACGACCGAAGGTAATCGGGATTGGACCAGTGAGAAGGTTCAAATGTAAGTCCAAGCGGAACAAGTTCTTCAAAACCCCCTAGTGCTAAGGGAATAGAGCCAGACAACTGATTGATAGACACATCTAGCCATCCTAAACTAGTGAGATTTCCGAGGCAAGGAGGCAACTCACCAGTTAGATAATTCGAGGACAAGTCCAAGTGCGAGAGCCTCAGGACTGCGCATATTTGAAGGGGAATGGAGCCGGTGAGTCCATTTAAATGCAGTTGCAGAGAAGTAAGATTCGGAAGTAGAGAAAAATTCAGGTTACCAAATCGGTCTCCTATCTGGTACTCTTCTGGTAAGTCAATTCCAGTGATGTTTCCTGCATCGTTGCACGAAATGCCCGGCCACATGCATGTGGACACAGAATTGTTGCTGGTAATGGCAGCAGGCCACCAACCACTGTGATGCAGAGAATTTGCCTCTGATTCAAAAGATGCTTCTGCTGAAATCTTCACGAACAAGAACGTTAAAGTAGACCATAAAACTGAAGTGAACGACCTCAGAGAAGAAGACCCCATCAAGGATTTGGTTCTAGGAATCAATAAAGAGGAGTCATCTTATTTTTATCACATACTAGAGGGCCATTCTGTTGTTAAAGAATGGTCAAAGTCCAAGTCAACTTGGAATGCAGTTCAAGAGTCACGGCATGGACAGAAACAATGATGTGGTTCACGAAAAATGAACTTGATGGTTTCTTTATCATCTTGACTTGGTAAAATGAGTCTCAATGATAAGTCGCTATTAACAGTCCCTGGCGGCCACTGACTTCTATATTTATGATAACGATCTTTACATAAAGCGGAGATCAAATATAGCTCAAAACACCCATCGGTATTTTTGAAAAAGAAAAAAAAAATTCACAAAATGGACTTTATTGTGCATTTGTCAAATTTCATGATGTTTCAGCAGCGAATTCAAAATTTATTAAAGGAGGTAGTGATGATTGTGTTCCATCAATATTCAATTTTTGAGGTGTTGACTTATATCCCAGTCCTTGCTCCAGAGAAGACTAATAAGTCTATGCAAATTTATTAGATGTACGATGTCCAAGTTGTCATGTGAGACATGGGGTCAAAAGAAGCTATGAAGCACGGACACGTTGCCTGTGCTTCCGTGTCGTCCGACAAGTGTCGGACACGTCAACACACTCGGACACGGTCGACGTGTCGATTTTCCGACACGTGATCAACTCTTTTCAACACATTTCGACACGCGTGTCCGAAAGACGATGGAGGGTGGAGGCGTAGGAGGGTGAGGGAGCAGAGACGAGGCTGTGAGCGACGGCGAGAGACGGCCAGAGAAAGAGCCGAATAGAGAGAACGAAGAGAGAGAAAGCAAACTCCCGCTGGCGAGACGAAGCCACGCAATGGACCACCGTGACGGTGAGAGATGGCTAGAGAGAGCAGAAATTGAGGTGAGGGCCGCCACTGTTGCGATGGATTGGCGATGAGGAGGAGGAGGAGGAGAAGGATCAAGAGGAAGAGGAGAGGAAGGGGGTCGTGCGGAGAGGAAGGTGGTCATGCGGGGAGGAGGAGGAGGAGGGAGGAGGAGGAGAAGGATCGAGAGGAAGAGGAGAGAAAGGGGGTCGTGCGGCGAGCGGCAAGAAGGAGGAGGAAAAGGAGGGTGGCTAGGGTTTTTGATAAAAGAACTAAAAAGTAATAAAAAGGGGGACTGATGGCGTGACTTTTGAGTTTGGGGGAGGGGAAGTGACAGCTTGTCTGTCAGGTGGTGGGGGAGGGAAAAAAAAAGTAAAATAAATTTGGGGTGGAGGGAAATGGACGAGGGAAAGAAGGGGGTGGACCTCTGGGGATTTTTTTAATCGGAAAATTAAATAAATGAGATTAAAAAATAATTTCAAAAATAAAAGTACTGAATTTTGAATAATGATAAATTTTGGTCATTGTAGAAAATCATGGATTTATTTACATAAATTGATTCTAATTTCTTATTACTCATTAGTTTCATTAATAACTTCTTTTAAAGTTAAAAACATGTTTGCATTAACTATGAATATATCTTTCGAATTTCTAATGAATTGATTTATTAATATTATTAGTGTAAATTCATTATAGGCTCTTTTTTCAAATTAATTAATTATTTATGAATTTGAATCAAATTAATTAAAAATAAAAATATTCATTTAATATACAATGCGTGCCGCAACGTATCGGAATTCTCTATTTTTAGAAATGACGTGTCGACGTGTCGTGTCGTGTCGTGTTGCGTGTCCATGCCGCGTGTCGGTCTTCTTTTTGACGAGAAGTGCGTCTCTTAGCTGATGATCATTGGTTTATTAGTCGAGTCATCCGATGAGAGAGTGGGAGGGACGGTAGTCCAAAAGACGCCAAATTGAGTAATAAAAGCAATGAAAAAATTGGAAAATTTAGGGTGCATTTATTTCCCAAAAACTCAAGATTTGGAAAATGTTTTCTGACAAATAATCGCTTATATCACTTATAAAATATTTTTATTGCTCACAAAAAGATTAGGGCTTAAATTATTGTCAATCATGAAAACATTTTTCATTGACTAATATTCTAAGCGGTACAATCAATCATTTTCCATAAAATATTTTCTAAATCTTAAATTTTTCTTAAAACAAACGCACCCTAAAATGAATTAGGTTATTCAACTTGGCACGGCCCCTTTTTTTGTAAAGAAAAAAGAAATTGGGAATATTATATTGTTGGGGTTGGAGTGAAAATCCACGTTAGTGATTTCACCATTTTCTTATTTTTATTATCGGTAATTTATTACTCTTATCGATATTGTTATTATTATTGTTTTGCCTAACTATCCACACATTGAAGTCGCATGCTATTCTTTTAAGCAACTCTAAATAGACGAAGAGAAGGAAAAATCAATTAAAACAGACATCTATTTACTGTTATATTCTGATTCCATGCTTACGATTGCTCAGGCATCCTGCTGCTCGCTTGTATCGAGAAAAAATGGGAAACTAAGTAACATGACAAACCTTCGATTGACCAATATAGAAAATACTATATGATGGGAAAACTAGCACAAAAATATTTGTCATAGGTTATTTCACTCTCAATCTCCAAATCTTTAAGTGAAATTGCAATTTATTAACATACGTAATGATATCTTGCCAAGTTAAGCTGGGTTGAGATCTATATAATCCTATGAGAAAAAAATAGAGATCCCCAAAGGCTCATGCCACTTGCTCACATGAGGACAAAGATAACAAGCTATATTGGCGGAAGTCAAAAGGAAATATGCCTAGGGATTTTTTGGCGTGACCATGGAGCAGGTCATTCCTATGTCTGAAATTTCTATGCGTTAACATAAGAGGTCTACACACACTATGGAATGTTCCGTTTAAACCACAATGACTCCACATCATCCATGCCACGTAGGTCCTAAGGTAGCAACCCGCTCACTACTGCCCCATTATGATGCCAACAATCAAAAAGTCTTTTTACATAAAGTATGCCGCAATTAGTTAACTCAGCATGAACTGTTTGGCATTTTGCTCACACGCGAACGGCTCTTGTGACCTCGAAAAAGAAAAATGACTGATTCATCAGTTGGCCAGCCACGTTGGTGGTTTGTAAAGAAGAAGACTACAAAGCATCAAAGATGGTAAAATATATTGAGTGCTATAAAAGTACTCGTTAATAAGAATATGCCATTGCTCAGTATTTTGCGTACCAATTGATGATTCATTGTAGTTTAGCACACCATGGCACGATAATGGTAGTTGATGTCTAAATATTTTCGTAAACAATGAAAAGTTTTTTATTCATTCATTTTTATAAGTGATATCTTAAAAAATAATTTCCAAATCATTTTATGATCTCCTAAGATTTAATCAATTGTGCCTATAACGCCTCCTGCCAAAATTGACTTTCTTGACGATGGCTTCTACATTTATGATTACAATCTCTACATAAAAACAGAGAGACAATATAGCTCAAAACAACCATGGGTATTTCTATTAGAAAAAGAAATCAGCACTCCGTTGTGCCTTTCTTGAATTTCATGCTTTTTCGACAACGACTTTATATTAATGCAGGTTGGGTTTGTATTACGGCAATATTACGTTTTCGTGTTGTTAACTTACATCCCAGTCTCTGCTCTATGCAAGACTAATAAGTCTTTGCACATAATTATGGATAAAAATAACGAAAGATTAATATTCGGGACAAAAAGAAAGTTCTTGAGATATTTATGTAAGCATTGAAAGTTTAGGGATAAACGTATACTACCTCAAAATTCGGATAGTTTTGTGTCATTTTGACTAAAATGAAATTTGAAATTTTCTCTCATTCACCAAGAAGAAGTGGACCTAAGCATATGCTTAAAGGGCTTCATCCTAGTTCAATCTAGACCTCAAGACTTATAGGTTGTAAAGCACCGAGAGGATATTCCCTCATTTTGGAGAAGACAAATATACAAAGGGGGAACTTAGGGTGTCACGCCCGAACCTTGAGCGCGTGCACATCTCTTAGTGGTCGATAAAATTTGCGACATCTCGCACGCATCCGACCTATTCATTTTAATGCACATGCAGAAGCGTAAAAACAATCCCCAGACAACATAGATATGGGATAGAAAAGTAGGACCTACTCGATGTTCGGCGGTCTTCTGGCATAACTAGGCATCGTCTCATCCCATTGAGCACAGTAACGTCTACACTAGACAGCAATCTCGAAGGAGCATCGGTCTAGCTCTACCGCGACCAACATCCGTTGTCTAGGGCATCCCATATAGGAGCAACGTCCACTCGACGCACATTGGGGACGGGTTCTCATAACCATCACACGATCATTCACTCCCGGCCAATGACACCGTGTATTGCACTCAAATGTCTCACCAAGATAATGCGTTTGGCCTATTTTCTTTGTATTAAAAACACCCGGTGAAAATAATCGTGTGTGGGTACACGTTCGATCGAACCTTAAAAATTGATATCATTCCTTTTAAAATTTCACTATTTGATTTAGTATTTAAAAACATTTTCGGTGTTAAAACTCGATACCCGGTATTTTCTAATTAAATACCAAAATATCAAAATTTTGAAATAAATACTCAAAAATCACAATCATCACTCAATTGGACAATTTATCACTTAATTGCATAAACCAAGCACATTACCGCAATCGCACGAAATTCCGCTATTGGCTATCCCTTGGTATAATTTTCGGAATATATTTAAATAAATTGCAAAAATAATTAAATAAATGCAAATTAAATCAATAAATACCTACTTAGGCCTAAAATACTAATTTAGCCACCTAATTGTATCTAGAAAATAATGCACTTATCTGCATAAATAAAGCAACCTAATTAACCCTTAACTAGTCTAATCTAACCACCTAATTAGCCTAATTAAGCAACTAGATCACTAATTAATCTAAACTAACTACCTAAGCCATACTTAAGCTAATCTAATATCCCATAAGCATAATTAACCCCATAAGTGAGGTTTATAAGTAAACTCACTGGATTAGCGAGCCGGTGAGTTCACGACGAGGCGACGCCAAGGCGGGCGAGACTCAAGCTTGGAGCGATGCCAAGGGAGGTCCAGACGGGCCCAAAAAAGGCTACGAAGTCACAACTTGGGCTGTGAGTTCGGCTTTTGTGTTGGTCTGGAAGGGGCGGTTCAAGCGGCTCGGACGGCAGGGAAACGGGCCAGGCGGGACGGCAGTGGCAGCGACGGACCAAGCGGCGACTTCGGTTGGCTGGACGGTGACGGTGGCAGCCAGGGCGCGGACAATGAGTGGCCAAGCGAGCTCGGGCAGCAGCTCGAGCGGGGGGGCGTGAGCTGGAGGCGTAGGCGGACGGCGCTCGGGCGAGGCTCGGTGGTGCTCGCACAGCGGCGTGCGGTCGACGGCCGAGGTCGGACGGGCGGTTGCTAGCTTCCTCTGGTTCTTGGCTGGATTTCTTGAGCTCAAATAACAACAATGGAGAAAGCAAATGCAAGGGGAGAAGAAGAAGAGGGCTGCAGCTTGAAGGGGGACCCAAAATGCCTCCAAAGTCTCCATAAATATCCCAACTCACTCAAATGGCTGCCCCACCTTGCTCAGCCATATCCACAGCCCAAATTCCTCCCTCAAGCTTCCCAAACAAGCCTCCCAAGGTGCTGAAGTGTTGCACACCCCGGCCTACGAATTTCCAACATTCCTCTTCAATTCCATCAAATTAAGTGGCCAACTTGTCAAGGTAAGTGCCCACATCAAATTCCACAATTTTCCTTGCCCAATGATCCAACTTGACAAACAAAAGTGCGCTAAAAACGGGCCTGCAAGAATTTCCGGTCCAAAATCGTCCAAATTTGATTTTTCACCGAAAACTCAAGTTTGCCGAAAAATCTTCGGAGGATGAGTTGACGTTCCTAAAATAAATTGTGACATGATAGAACTTTCAATTTCTGAAATCGGGTTCAATTTTGCGGTTAATTTTAACCGGACGTGATTTTAGCGTGACCTAATTTTTAGCGCATTTGACCTGTGGTCGATTATTTTCAAGCCACATTGTACATCTTCGACTCATTGGCGACTCTCGGTTGTTGTGAAAATCTTGAGATTTCGAATATAGGCACATGTGGTACGTAAATGACGAAAAATCGGTTTAGTGCCGTTCGACGAGAATTTTGCAATTAGGTGGAATCACCCACACTTTAATCACACGACTCTGTCAACCGACCTATCTCCGACCTCGATCGATTTTGACGGTACTATATTGACCCTTGCGGATTAGCACGGTCGAGCGCCGATTTCTCGGTCGAATTCTCAAGTCTATTGCATTTAAATTCCTTAACGGCTTCATCGTATAGATTAGTTATCTCATGAGTGATTAGCTCGAGAAAAAGACTATAGGCACATTGATGAAAAGCCTAACTCAATCAATTGAAAACAGAATAAAAAATCAGGTTGTCACATAGGGGGTGTTGGTTAGTGGACATCAAAGACGTTAAAATAAAGAAAGCAATCTTGTGAGCCCACCTAGATTACAAGACGGTAGGGTGGCCCCAACATGGTCACAAAATTCACCTGTTGCTTGGAAAGGTAATCTTGTAACCAAAAGAAGTGATTATTGACTTCTTGTGCGACTTGACGATCCCAATTGCTTCTATAAATATGTTAGTTGTGTTAGGACTAGTACGAGCACCTAGAGGGGGTGAATAGGTGACTAAGACGATTTTATAAAATTAACCGAATGTATAAGCAATTTCTTTGATGAGAGATTAAGGAATTAAAAACAATAATTGCTGCAAATGAAAGTAATGAAAAGTAAAAGGATTAGGGATAGAGAATCAAGATTCTAGATTTATAGTGGTTCGGCTTAGACCAAGCCTACGTCCACTCTCCCACATGGACAGCCTTCGCTGGATTTCACTAAGAATCAAAAGAGAATTTACAATCTCACGCCCTTGATTCCACAAAGTGTAGAGACTCTACTACACTTCCTCAAGGCTTCACCACACTTTAGTCTCTCTTTTGATTACATGTATAGCTCGAAGAATAAGATCACAAAGATATCAAGGAGATTCAGACTTTGGAATTCTTCTATCTGGCACCCTTCAACAACTTGAGCGTCTCCCTTAAATACTTCTTCATGCCTTCATTACCGTTGGCACCTTCCAAAGAAGTTTTTCCAATCAACCCATTGGACAGAATCAATTTAGAGAGATCTCGAGCTCTTTAAGGCAAGTGTTGATAGCCCATCAATCCTGTTCGCCCATACAATCAGGATCTTGGTTTCCATTAGTAGAACCTTCCAAATATAAGTTGCGAATCTAGAGAATCTAGATTATTCGAATACGAATATAAGATCTTGTATTGCTGATTCCAAATTGAGAGATATTCCTTAGCCATTGGAGTCAAAACCATATTAGATAAAATCAAATAGAAGTTTTAACTCGTCGGTTTGGAAACTATCCATGAGAGTAGACTTTGAAACTTGAGTCTTGATATCGTCGTACTTTGATCTTCGACTTTGCAAGTCTTTAGACTAGACTAATGGAAATGTTTTGTTGACTTCAAAATACCTTAAGAGAATTTTTCCAACAAGTTGTACTCCGTCCATTTTAACACATACGCAACTAGAAACAAAAGAAAGCCTACCCCAAAAAACTAAACAACCTATCATGGCCTCATCTCAAAAACAACTCTCAATGTTGTTCCTCGCTTATGTCTTACTCCTGCTTACGCATGAAATGCCTTTTCTTGCTTCATCTCAAAGCTCCTCTCTAGTGGCCCTTGCTGGTGCTAGTAAACAAATGAGATATGAGGAAGTGAAGGCACTCATAACATGGAAGTCCAAGCTAGACAGCAAGAGTCGCGCTACTTTGTCTTCGTGGAATGGAACCAACCCTTGTTCATGGCACGAAATCAATTGTGATTCTCTCAGAAGCGTTGCAAGCTTGAACCTTTCAAATTCTACCATATATGGTATGCTTCATCATCTCAATTTCTCCCAATTGCCCAACTTGATCACTCTAACACTTGCCAACAACTCGTTCTTTGGGAAAATCCCTTCGAGCATGGCTAATCTTGCCAAGATTACTCATCTAGACTTGTCTCAAATAACCTATCGAGAAACATTCCCACTCAACTTGGGTCATTGCGATCTTTACAAGATCTCAATCTTTCGCATAATGATTTGGCCGGTTCAATTCCCAAGAGATATTTAGCTTGAGCAACTTGACCTATCTATATCTTTCGAATAATAAACTTGCTGGTTTCATTCCTAAAGAAATTGGAAGGCTCAAGTCTCTCGCTTATCTCCACATAGCCAATAACAGAATCACCGGTCCAATTCCTTCTTCCATTGGAAACATGAGCAGCATGGAAGAGATATGCCTTTTCAATAATCATTTCTATGACATCCTGGAATTTCAATTCTATTTTCAATTAAATAAATCGGGCCTTTCATCGACGCTCCTATAGTGCTATTCTTAGAGCTAACCACTCTAGGGATAACTAGACTATCCGGGAAAGCCATTAAGGGATTTTAATATAATAGACTTGGGAATTCGATCGAATCGACTACGCGACCGTGCTCATCTGCAGAGATCATTACGGCATAATTAAAAGTCGATTAGAGATTAGAGATAGGTCGGTTCGATAGAGATGTGTGGCTAAACGTGGGTGATTCCACCAAATCACAAAATTCTCGTCGACCGGTACTAAACTGATTTTTTTGTCGTTTTGGTACTTTGTGTCCATAATCGAAACTTCGAGATTTTCACGACCACCGAAAGTCACCAATGTGTCGAATAGGTTCATTGTGGCTCAAAGAAAATCAACCACGGGTCATTTGCACTAAAAATTTCTGAAAGCGACCTAGTAGGCTAGGTCACACTAAAATTAAACTAGATTGAAATTAACCGCAACTTTGAATCCAATTTCAGAAATTGAAAGTTCTATCATGTCACGAGTTATTTTAGAAACGTCGACTCATCCTTCGAAGATTTTTTTGCAAACCGAGATTTTTGGCGAAAAGTCGATATAGGGCTGTTTTCGACCGGAAAATTTAGGAGACCATTTTTGATCGCACAATTGGGATGCGAGTTGGTTCTATTAGCGTGGAAGGATGTCAATTTGATCGTGAGTACCTTGGTTGAATTTTTGAAGTCGGATTGAATTAATTCAAAAGGGAATTGAATTAATCTTGGGGGAAAACTTGTGCAAATTCGTAGCCCCCACACCCTCAACCTTTGGACCATCTCCAAGACTTCTAGAGGAAGATTTGGCTACTGCAATTTGCTACTGAGGAAGCCAGCCAGCAAGGTGGGTTAATCAAGGGGACAAAGAGGATAGAGACGGAGACCAAGGTGGCCCCCTCAAGCTTGTTGTTGCCTCCTTCCTTCCTCAGCCAGTCGAGCCCTCCATTCCTTTTCTTCAAAATCATAGAAATCGAACCCAAAGCAGCCTCTTTCTCCACCGTCGCACGCCGCCGAAGCTCGAACAGACACCGCTTGCGTTGCCGGAGCTCGTATGCCGTCCGCTCGCTTATGCGCTGCTCCGCACATCTGTGGCCATCATCCCTGTCCCAGCCACGTCCCCGAGCCGTCCCTAGTCATTGTCGAGCAGTCTTGAGCCGCTGGTCAGCCACCGGAATCCCCGCTTGCCTCCGCTTGGCTTGCTGCAGCTCCGCCGATCCCTTCCTTGGTCGTTTCCAGCCTAACCATCCGCTTAGCCTCCTCCTTTATCCTAAGAACAAAACTGAGAAGCCTGGGTTTGCTGAGCACTGTTTGGCCCGCTTTGGAATGCTTCCGGGGCTTGAAGGGTGCACCCGCTTCGGAGTTTGTCGATCATCTCCGCCTCGCCGTCCTAGTGAACTCATCGGATCGCAAAATTAGTGAGTTTACTCACTAATCTCTACTTAGGGAGTTAATTATGCTTAAGGGTTGATTAGTTTAAGTTAAGTGTGGATTAAGTAGTTAGTTGGAATAGATTAACCATTTAATTAACCGTTATTGCATGTTAGGTGGTTAGAGTAGTGTAATTAGAGACTAGATAAGTTATAGTATTTATCTAGTGAGGTTTGAAATTTTTTGGCCCTTTTTGGTATTTAATTAGGCTTTTCCGGCCTAAGTTGCATTTATTGGCATTTATTAATTAATTTTCGTAATTATTTAATTAATTATTATTTTCCGGAAATTAGATCGGGATAGTTGGTGAATGGAATTTCGTGCTGAGTACAATGGTGTGGTTGGTTTATTTAATTGAGTGCTAAATTGTGTTGATTGAGCGAGATTTACAATTTTGGGGATTTATCCCAAAATTGAGTATTTTTGTTTTTAATTAGAAAATACCGAGCGTCGGTTTACAAAGCACCAAAATGTGTTTATGGACTATTGAAATTAGTGAGATTTTCAAAAGGGAAAATATTGTATTTTGGCTAAGGTCGACCGTGTACCCACACACGATTATTTTTATCTAGAATGATAAAAATGGTGAAATTCTCGCCTCATGGTGAGAACAAGATATATATATCAGCCTACGGTCTTGATATGTTAGCTTAGTGTGAGCAAGATATACTTTTATCACTTAGAGTGAGCATCATTGGTATACTATATCGGTGAGGGCTTTGATATGTCAACTTAGCGCAGTAGTATACCTTAGCAGCTTCTGGTGAGCATTGCCAGTATACTAAATCAGCTTGAGGGCTTTGATATGTCAGCTTAGCATGAGCGGTATACTTTATTAGCTTAGAGTGAGCTATACTATCTATCTATCAGTTTAGAGTGAGCAGTCCTTGATGTAATCGAACTTTATAGATAGTATTGAATGGATTGACCGAGAGATAGTCTTGATGACATGGAATCGACTGGTTCGATTGATCGATGGTTCGATCTGATTTGATGAATTGATTTGTTGAATGATTGATTGAGTGGTTGAATTGTACCGACTTGCAGGAAGGGACTGAGGCAAAGGTAAGTCCTCTGATTCGTGCTTGTGCTTAGGCAGCCCTTGGGGCGTATTTTCTTCCTAGTCGGGACTTAGAGGGTGAACTTGCTGAGACGTCGTCTCACCCCGTTGTGGGATAACATTTACAGGTTCCTAGATGGCAATTCCTCCCGAGCATTTTGGACAGCCGAAGAAGGTCACTGAACAGAGGTGTTACATTCCGCTTCATGGGAACCCGAGAGGATGGGTTTATGAACTAGTGAGGTTTGTGGTCTAGGTTGGTGCGGGTCTACCCCACAAGGTACCCCATCAATACCAGTCATGGTGTCATCGCAAGCGGAATGGATAGAATGAAGGTCCCATACTGGAGTCTGAAGTCTCTCTATTAGTGCTGGAGGTTGCTTTTGGGAAAGGCACAGCCGATCCACTAGGTGGTTCAATGGTGGATTTGAACCTATCGAATTTAGGGACTCCGGAGTATTCAGTTGAAGACTCGACTAATTAGAGGATTTGTAGCCTCTATCCCCCCTTTTTGCAGACCATATATATAATCGGCTAGTATTGTATATGACATAGTTGTTATGTATATAAAGGTGTGATGTGATTTGGTTTTCAAAAGGAAAATTTGTGGCGTTGCTTTTTATCCCATCTTGTTGTTGTCTGGGGATTATTTATTCGCTTCCGCATGCGCATTAAAATGAATGGGTCGGCGATGCGTCCTGGGACGTCGCTATTTAATCGACCGCCGAGGGGTGGGCATGTGCTCGGAGGATCGGGACGTGACAATTTCGTTGGGCAAATTCCAAAGGAAATAGGAATGTTGGGGTCTCTAATTCAACTTGATTTATTAGCCAATTATCTCAATTGATCCATCCCTACAACTTTGGGGAATCTTAGTAAAATGAAATATCTTTACCTCTATGACAACCAACTTTCTGGCCCCATACCTTCAGAAGTTGGAAGAATGAGATTCCTCATACATTTCAAACTGCTAACTAATGATTTTACAGGTCCTATCCTATCAACGATAGGGAATATGAGCAATCTGAATATCCTTCAACTTTACCAAAATAAGTTGTCTGGTCCTATTCCCAAAGAACTAGGAATGCTCGAATCTCTCCTAATCTTGTACTTATAGGTAACAGTCTCTCTGGCTCGATTCCATCCACCATAAGTAACTTAAGCAAGCTGACAAGCTTGTAGCTAGGCCTTAACAAGTTTGTCGGCCAATTGCCACAAGATATTTGCAGTGGGTCTTCAATATTTTTCCGAGAACAACAATCACTTCACTAGTCCAATTTCGCGAGGCCTAAATAACTACATGAGTTTGTATAGAGTTAGGCTCCAAGACAACCAGTTTAGGGGAAATATATCCGAGGGTCTTAGCACATACCCTTACTTAGATTATCTTGAGTTGAGCAACAATGAACTTTACGGTGAGCTATCACCTAGACTGGGTGAATATAGCAATTTGACCAGCTTGAAAAACTCCAATACTTGAATCTCATGCATGATACCTTTTGAGGTTGGAAACATGAGCCGATTACATATACTTGACCTCTCTTCAAATAGTCTTGTTGGGGAAATTCCAAAAGACCTAGGAAAATTGAAGTCACTTCTAGAGCTTTCCCTCTATGACAATCATCTTGTAGGCTGCATATCTCTAGAACTTGGAACATTGTCCGATCTATCAAGAATTAATGTTGCTAGAAACAACTTAAGTGGCTCAATTCCTAAACAACTTGGGGACTATTTGAAGCTTGAGTTTTTAAATTTAAGTAGAAACAATCTTGATAGAAGTATTCCCGTTGAGATCGGCAAGCTTCAATCTCTTCAAGTTCTTGATCTAAGTCAAAATTTGCTTACCGGAGAAATACTTGGACAACTTGGGCTCCTACAAAGATTGGAAGCACTCAATCTCTCCCAAAATCAGCTCTTAGGTTCAATTGCGTCAACCTTTGAGGATATGGCAAGCTTGACTTCCATCGACATATCGTATAATGAGCTGGAGGGTCCTTTGCCAAACATTTCAGCCTTTCACAATGCCACAATTGAAGTTGTGAGAGGAACAAAGGCTTCTGTGGAGTTATTGCCGGTCTCGATTCTTCTACAACAACAATGTCTACATGCAAAAACAAAATTAAAAAGTTGCTGCTTATTTTGATTCCTATTTTAGGATGCCTACTTTCTTTGCTTCTTGTCGTGGGAGCTTCAAGTACTTCATGTCAAAGAGTAAGGAAAACAGAGGCTAGTTCGGTTGATGGAAGCAATGAAAACATGTGTGTAGTATGGACCTTTGATGGAAGAATGGTTTATGAGAACATTATTGAAGCCATGAAGGAGTTTGATGCCAAATATTGCGTCGGTGTTGGAGGACAAGGGTGTGTTTACAAGGCCCAGTTGCAAATAGGTGAGATTGTTGCTATAAAGAAACTTAAGGAAGCACTAGACATCGAAATGGCTAGTCAAAAAGCATTCAAAAGGGAGATTCATGCATTGACTGGACCCCGGCATCGCAATATTGTCAAGCTATATGACTTTTGCTCAAATTCTCAACATTCATTTTTGGTGTATGAGTTCTTGGAATCTGGTAGCTGGAAGGATGTATTGAGCAATGAAGAGAGAGACGCGGACCCCTAGAGTGCCATAACTTGACAGAAAGGGATACTTAAGTGCCATAACTCACAAAAGGTACACTTAAGTGCTAAAATCGGAGCAAAATGGATCACTTGAGTGCCAATCCGGCCAAAACGCTGACGTGTCAATTTTCCGGTGAAGCGAGTGCAAAACGGCGTCGTTTTAGTGCCGACATGGTAAAAATTTAATATAAAAATTAATTAAATTTAATTTAAAACTAAATTTATTTAAAACATTTAAAAAATAAAATAAAAAAATTTAAAAAAATTTTTAAAAAGGGAGGCGGGCTGAGCCCTGAGCCACCGTTGCCGCCTCCTCGCCGCCATGGGGAAGGGCAGGCGACGGAGGGGGGAGGGTCGGCTAGGGTCGCCGGGCCTTGACTAGGGGCCGGCGACCTCGGTCGACCGGTGGTGAGGGTTGCAAGCCCTCGCCCGGATCCGGCGGGGTTGACGCCCGTTGGCCCGGCCGAGCGAGGGGGAAGGAGGAGGGGAGGCAGTTGGTGGCGAGGAGGAGGAAAGAGGAGGAGGGAGGTAGCCGGTGGCGAGGGCGGGGGCCGCCGAGCCCGGGCGAGGGCCGCCGGCCCAGCCGATCGGCGACGAGGGCCTGCGTGCTCGCCTAGATCTAGGCAAGGGCATGCAGGCCCTTAGCCAGGGCTCGACGGCCCCGGCCGACGGCCCTTGGCCAAGGCTCGGTGGCCCCGGCCGACCCTCCCCCACCTTTCGGCGACGGCGGGGAGGCGGCGGTAGCGAGGGCTTAGCCCTCAGCGGTCGGCCGCCTTCCTCTTTCTCTATTTTTTAATAAATATAAATTATATTATTATTTTGTTTTAAATTAAATTAAATTAATTTTTATTTTATATTAAATTAAATTATGCCAAAACGACGTCGTTTTGACCGATTTAAGAGCTCTATTTTGGCCAACACTCGAAACGACGTCGTTTGGGGTGAATTAAAAGTTGACTCGGCTCTCCGGCGAGGCACCTCGGTGAGAAATATTAATATTTAATTGTCATGTATGATTTTCGGCTAGCTTCGCCGGAGGTGGCACTTAGATGTCCCACTTTTCTTAAAATGTGGCACTTAAGTGCACATTTCATAAGTTATGGCACTTAAGTGTCCCTTTGTGCCAAGTTATGGCACTTGAAGAGATCTTTTGCCAATGAAGAGAGGATAACAAGATTTGACTGGAATAAGTGAAAGTTGTTAAAGGCGTGGCTCATGCTTTGTCCTACATGCACCATACCTCCTATAATTCATCGAGATGTATTGAGTAAAAACATTTTACTAGATGAAGAATACGAAGCTCACGTTTTTTATTTTGGCATGGCTAAATTTCTAAAGCCTTAATTGCACTTCCTTTGCAGGCACCTTTAGATATGCAGCTCCAGGTAAGTTGGTCTCTTCAAAATTCCCCCCCTCATTTTATAGATAGGATAATGCTTATTCAAGATCCTCATCCTTACCTACCTTGCTTTAAACTTCAACATACCGAAGACGAAATCCAAAAGCTATTCATATATTTGTAGGTTCAATAATAGATTAGTCGAGATTCAGGCCACCAATTAGTAAAGTAAAACTTTTGTCGAAGAAATGAAAATTTTAAAACCCATTGGAATTTAAAGAATGTATTGATTTATACTTAAAAATATGAATTTCAGTAGCCTCTACGTTGAAATGAGTGAAGTAGAATTTTCCTTTGTTTAAAAACAATCGAAAAGAGTAGTTTAAAAACCCAACACCACAAACCCCCTACCCTCCTCCCCCCCAAAAAAAAAAAAAAAAAAAACAAAGAATAAAAAACAAAAAGAAGAGAACTTGCTCATTTAAGCACCGATGGCGCGTAGTGATGCTTTTTTAATGGACAAAATCACTTTAGATTTACGAAGCCTGAATATTGTATGAAAGCCAGAAAAAAATTGACTCTTTTCTCTATGTAGAACTTGTTATAATATATTTATTATATTATTCTAAATATGATCCCACTATTGTATTCCCAATTAGTTCCGATTTATTGCCTAATTTATCACCCATATCTATTATGTGATATTTGCCCGTTAATATGTTGCCATAACGATCTTGATGGAAGATGTCGGTAATATAAGAAACAGAATAAAATGTCAGGTCATCTAGTTCGAACCCTATCACTATAGAAAAACACACTATCAGGTTTGAGGGGTATTGGCTAGTAGAATAGGACGTATAGATCTGGTGTTCCCCATATTGCAGATTGATCGTGCCACGTGGATCCGTCCGAGGTTTTGAGGTTTTATGCTTTTGCAGATTTCATCAATGGCTGGAGGTATGTTGATCTTTACGTTTCTGCAAATCGATCCCGAATTTTGTATGAATTTATTTGTAATTGATAAATCAGGATCGTCAGGTTTTAGTTTATATTTAATCTAACAGAACTCGCATACACAATGAAAGCGAACGAGGAATGCGGTGTCTATAGCTTCGGAGTGGTGACATTGGAAGTAATCATGGGAAGATACCCGGGCGATCTCATGTCATCTCTTGCGTCCTCATCATCATCATCATCAAGCAATTCGACGGCTTCTTGTCTGCTAAAAGAAATTTTAGATCAAAGAATTCCAAACCTAGAAGGTAATGTGCTAGGGGAAGTGGTTTTCATGACAAAGATGACTTTTTCGTGCTCGAGTCCAAAACCGGAGCATCGTCCAAGCATGCAACTACTTTCTCAAACGATATTGACCCATAACTCAATTATATTAAGCGCACCAGGGGGCATCAAATTGGAAGAATTAGTTGCTCCTAAATGCTTCATTTATTGAGATATTTGGGTATTTACATTTGTAGCCCGGGTGACAAGCTGTCTCCCATACTTTGTTTAGCTTTGTCAATTTCATTATCTATATTTGCAATTGATGCGGGAGCATCCAATGTAGGTCCATCGATCAACTCAGAACCATCAATGCTTATCCAAGCCAATAAAGAAATTGGGCAATATGTGCTTCGATAGATCTTTTTGAATGAATAATGTTAATTACTTATCGAAATTTTGTGGTACGTCGATAACTAGCAATGGGAGGCCATTTTAGACGTCTTGCATGACCAATTGATGAAGTTTCAAGAGGATTAATTTCTGGTCAAGGGAGGAGCACGAATTTTGGAAGGCGGTTCAAGAATGCGGAAGGCCAAAGGTTCTCGAATGCGGTTCAAGAATGCGGTTCAAGAATACGGAAAGCTAAAGATTCAAGAATGCAAGTTCCCGTACTACTAAATGCATTTCATAAGTTCCTAGGTGTCTTTATTGTTATGTAGTTCAAGAGTCGAAGGTTTAAGTTCCTAGGTCATTAAAGTCTGTTTTTAATATTTCCTAAGGCTAAAATCCTCCCATAAAGTGGGGAAAACTATCCAATTTATGGGAGATACGAATTTGATCAATGAAAATGGTGAGATTTCCTCTACTTCAGTGAACTCCTTCGGAGAGTGGATAACTCATTTCGGTCTCTATATCCATGGACCATAGATCACACCTTGGTGGCGAGCCAAGAAGCCCTTTATCGTTGGCTGATGGAATCTTTAGGGCTTGGTGGTGAGCTTCTCCTATCTCGAAGTCCTTTATCCTTGGCTGGTGGAAGCTTTAGGCCTTGGTGGTGAACTTTGCAGATCTCGATCCTCTTCTTCGGTTGGTGGTGTGGCCTTTATACCTTGGAAGGAGATCACTCTATCTTTTCTTATTCCCCTTAGTTTCTTCCCCGTATACACTACTCCATACACTTAACCACAAAAATCCCCTCTGAAAAATTTTCGTTCTAGAATCACTCACCCCATCATGCATCAAAAGATTGGTATCAGAGCTCAAGGTTCAACTCATTTGAGTGATTCCTTTCTTTCTTCTATTACAAATTCCTTATGGATGATCAAGTTCCAAGAGACTTGACTTTGGAGCAAGCGCACAACGAAATGCGAGATCGTGCAATCCAAAATCTTCAGCAACAAATGGAGCGAGTCCTCAATCTTCTAGAGAATCTGGCGAGACAAGGACTGCCAGCAAGGCGTCTTAGTGAACGGCATCGGCTTGACGATTCTGAATCTCATCAAAATTCTAATGGTGATTCCGAGTCCACTGGAGACAATCGAACGATTCTGCACTCTAGTGATTATGAATCTCAAATTCGAAGATGAAGACGAAGAGGGAGGCATAAGGAGGATGAAAGAGACATTAAATTGGAGGTCCCCGAGTTTGACGGTAATCTCAATCTCGACGACTTTGTGGATTGGCTACACACAAACCGAACGAATTTTTGACTTCAAGTCCTATTCGGATGAGAAGAAATGTAAGGTTGCTGTCTTAAAGCTAACCAACTATGCTTCTCTATGGTGGGAGAATCTAAAGCATCAACGAGCAAGGGAAGGAAAAGGCCGAATCAAGTCTTGGGAAAAACTCAAGAAGTTGATGAAGAAGAGGTTCTTGCCCGACAACTATAAGCAAGATCTAATCCTCAAACTGAATTCCCTAAGACAACAAGGGATGAGTGTTGAAGAATACATTTGTGAGTTTGAACAACTCAAAATGAGGAGTGAAGTTCCAGAAGTTCCTGAGCAAATCATCGCTCGTTTCCTTCGTGACATGAATCGAGAAATTGCCGATATGGTTGAACTTTAACCTTATTGGTCCTTTGAAGACGTATGCAAGTTAGCCATAAAAGTCGAAAAACAATTGAAGAGCAAGAGGTTTTCCTTTAGAACCTCAACAAATGCGACATCCTATTTTAGGGGTGCTTCGTCAAGCAAGGGTGAGAGTACCTCGACAAAAGACAAAGGCAAGGGAAAAATTGCAGAACCTTCCAAAGAAGTCCAAAAGAAGTTTGAAGGCTATGCAAGGAAATGCTTTAAGTGCCATGGTTTTGGGCATTTACAAGCAAATTGTCCAAATTGGAGAGTTATGACTCTTCAAGAAATTGAGGAGATCAATTTGGCGCTTCAAAAGACTAAGGGCAATCAAGACCAAAATATTTCTGAATCTGATTGGGAAGAAGAAGTTGTGGAGAAAGCCGATGATGGCGAGCTGTTGATCATCCGAAGAGCATTGCATGTTGAAGTTTCTCCTGATAAAGAGCAAAGGGAGAATATATTTCACACCCATTGCACTATTAACGGAAAGGTGTGTTCGGTGATCATCGATGGTGGGAGTTGCACCAATGTTGCTTCGACAACTCTTGTCGACAAGTTGAAGCTTCCAACAATGAAACATCCTCAACCATACAAGCTCCAATGGCTCAATCAAGGGAATGAACTCAAGGTAACCAAACGAGTTCTTATATCATTTTCGATTGGGAAGAACTATCGAGATCATGTTGTATGTGATGTGATTCCTATGGAGGCATGCCACTTGTTATTGGGTAGACCGTGGCAATTTGATATAAATGCTATGCATGATGGTCGGAAAAACACATACTCTTTTCATAAGGAACATAAATACATTACTCTTTTGCCCTTGAATCCTTCTTCAATACATAATAATCAACTTAGGGAGGGAAACACTTGTAAGGAAAATCTATTCTTGAGTGAGACACGGGTTGAGAGAGCCATTAGCAAACAAAAGAATGCATTTGCTTTGCTTGTGGTCGAGAAAAAGAGTGTGATAGAGCGACCCATACATCCAAATATGCATTGCTTGTTGAAAGAATTTGCAGATGTGTTCTCAGAGGATTTGCCACCTGGATTACCTCCCATAAGAGGTATTGAGCATCAAATTGATTTGATCCCTGGTGCTCCACTACCAAACAAGCTAGCTTATCGATGCAATCCAGAGGAAATTAAGGAGTTGCAAAGACAAGTCGATGAACTTATCGTCAAAGGATATGTTCGAGAAAGCATGAGTCCATGTTCTATTCCGGCTCTACTTGTACCTAAGAAGGATGGTACATACCGAATGTGTGTTGATAGCCGGGCCATCAACAACATCACCATTAAGTATAGGTACCCTATACCTAGACTTGATGATATGTTTGATGAATTATATGGTTCTTCTATGTTTTCAAAGATAGATTTGCGGAGTGGTTATCATCAAATCAGAATGCGAGAAGGTGATGAATGGAAGACGGCTTTCAAGACCAAGGGAGGCCTTTATGAGTGGTTGGTTATGCCATTCGGATTATCTAATGCTCCGAGTACCTTCATGAGACTTATGAACGAGGTTCTTCGTTCCTTTATTGGTCGATTTGTCATTGTTTATTTCGACAATATTCTTGTTTATAGCAGTAACGAGGAGGAGCATATCTCTCATTTAAAATAGGTCTTTAATGTCTTGAGAGAACAAAAACTATATGCTAAAATGGAGAAATGTGAGTTCTTCTCTCCAAGCAATGTGTTTCTTGGTTATGTGGTTTCCAAAGATGGAATCTCTGTTGATCAAGCCAAGGTGGAAGCTATGAAGACTTGGCCAGTTCCGAAGTCCATTTCTGATGTAAGAAGTTTTCATGGACTTGTTTCTTTCTATTGACGTTTTGTCAAAAACTTTAGTACCGTCATGGCTCCTATAACTGAATGCATGAAGAAGGGTGCTTTTGAATGGACAAAGGCTGCTCAAAATGCCTTTGAGGTAATCAAGCAGAAACTTTGTGAGTCCCCTATTCTCGCACTTCTTGATTTTGATAAAGTATTTGAAGTTGAGTGTGATGCAAACGGAGTTGGTATTGGCGCTGTTCTTGTCCAAGCACAAAAACCATTGGCATATTTCAGCGAGAAGTTAACCGATTCCAAGAGGAATTGTTCAACTTATGACAAAGAGTTCTATGCCATTGTCCAAGCTTTTGATCATTGGAGTCATTATTTGAGGCCAAAGCAATTTGTCCTTCATTCTGATCATAAGGCGCTTAAGTTTATTAGCAGCCAACGCAAGCTTAGTTCGAGACATGCAAAATGGGTAGAATTTCTTCAATCCTTTTCTTTTGTCTCAAAATATAAACATGGGCACACAAATGTTGTAGCAGATGCTTTATCGAGAAGATATTCTATGCTTGCTGTTCTGGACTCTAGGATTCTTGGATTTCAATCAATGAAAGAACTTTATTCTGAAGATGCAGAGTTCTCATCCATCATCAACAATTGCAAGTGGGGAGTCCAAGGTATGTATTCTGTGCAAGATGGGTTTCTTTTTTAAAGGAAATCAATTATGTGTGCCGAAGAGTTCTTTTCGCGAATTGTTGATTCGAGAGGCGCATGGTGGAAGATTGGCTGGTCATTTTGGTATTAACAAAACTCTTGAGATTCTTCAAGAGCATTTGTATTGGCCAAAGATGAGTGAAGATGTGCATGCTATCATCTCAAGGTGTGCAACTTGTCAAAGATCAAAAAGCCATTTCCATCAAGGTTTGTATACTCCACTTCTAGTACCATTGCAGCTCTGGGAAGATGTTAGCATG
Organism: Eucalyptus marginata; assembly: GCA_014182565.1. Classification (NCBI taxonomy): domain Eukaryota; kingdom Viridiplantae; phylum Streptophyta; class Magnoliopsida; order Myrtales; family Myrtaceae; genus Eucalyptus; species Eucalyptus marginata. The sequence continues at coordinate 25,793,655 of CM024590.1, forward strand.
GATTTCATTGTGGCTCTACCAAGAACTCAAAGAGGAAAAGATGCTATCATGGTGGTCGTCGATCGATTCTCTAAAATGGCTCATTTCGCGCCATGTCACAAGACCAACGATGCATCTCATATTGTTGAATTATATTTCAAAGAGATTATTCGCATTCATGGAGTACCAAAGACCATTGTGTCGGATCGTGATTCCAAGTTCTTAAGCTACTTCTAGAAGACTCTATGGAGAATGCTTGGTACAAGACTCTTATTCAACATAGCTTGGCATCCACAAACCAATGGCCAAACGGAGGTAACAAATCGTACTCTAACCACTCTTCTTCGTGGTATGGTGAGTAAATCTTTGAAAGATTGGGATTTAAAGCTTGCACATATTGAATTTGCTTACAATCGATCATCGAGTTATACTACTGGTCGATCACCATTTGAAGTTGTGTATGGAATTAATCCTCTCACATCCATTGATTTGATTCCAATTCCATCTAACTCTCAAGTAAGCTTTGATGGCAAGAAAAGAGCTGAATCGATGAAGAAGCTCCATGAACAAATTCGATCCAAGATCGAAAAGGCCAACGAATCTTACAAGAAGAAAGCTAATAAACATCGCAAGAAGAATCAATTTCAACCGGGTGATCTTGTATGGCTTCACTTGAGGAATGAGAGATTTCCATTTCGACGAAAGAACAAGCTCATGCCTAGAGCTGAGGGCCCCTTTAAAGCTATTGAGCGAATTGGTAACAATGCTTACAAGATAGACCTTCCTGGAGAATTTGGAGTTTCGGCAACATTCAACGTGGGAGACCTTTCTCCTTACTTAGAGGATGAAAACTTTCTATATTTGAGGACAAATCTCAAACAACCCGGGGAGGATGATGCGGGAGCATCCAACGTAGGTCCATTGACCAACTCAGAACCATCGATGCTTATCCAAGCCAATAAAGAAATTGGGCATTATGTGCTTCGATGGATCTTTTTGAATGAATAATGTTAATTACTTATCGAAATTTTGTGGTACGTCGATAACTAGCAATGGGAGGCCATTTTAGACGTCTTGCATGACCAATTGATGATGTTTTAGGAGGATTAATTTCTGATCAAGGGAGGAGCACGAATTTTGGAAGGCTAAATGTTCCCGAATGCGGTTCAAGAATGCGGAAGGCCAAAGGTTCAAAAATGCGGTTCAAGAATACGAAAAACTAAAGGTTCAAGAATGCAAGTTCCCGTACTACTAAATGCATTTCATCAGTTCCTAGGTGTCTTTATTGTTATGTAGTTCAAGAGTCGAAGGTTTAAGTTCCTAGGTCATTAAAGTTTTTTTTAATATTTCCTAAGGCTAAAATCCTCCTATAAACAGGGGAAAACTATCCAATATATGGGAGGTACGAATTTGATCAATGAAAATGGTGAGATTTCCTTTGCTTGAGTGAACTCCTTCGAAGAGTGGATAACTCCTTTCGGTCTCTTTATCCTTGGAGTATAGATCACTCCTTGGTGGTGAGCCAAGAAGCCATTTATCATTGGCTGGTGGAATCTTTAGGCCTTGGTCGTGAGCTTCTCCTATCCCGAAGTCCTTTATCCTTGGCTGGTGGAAGCTTTAGGCCTTGGTGGTGAACTTCGCAGATCTCGATCCTCTTCTTCGGTTGGTGGCGTGACCTTTATACCTTGGAAGGAGATCGCTCTATCTTTTCTTATTCCCCTTCATTTCTTCCCCGTATACACTACTCCATACACTTAACCACAAAAATCCTCTCTGAAAAATCTTCGTTCTAGAATCACTCCCCCCATCACGCATCAGCAATAGTTCATTAATCACTCAAAAACGCTTGGGAATTTCAGCCATTTGCAATTTCAATCCCGAATGGATGGATTACAACTGCAACGTCCAATCCTTAAGAATGGGCTCAAAAGATAACAAGATCATGATATTTCTTGTAGCTCTTACATTTACTTCTTGTTACCATTCTTTGTACGATGATGCGAACGAGATTTGGCTTTCTCATGTAAAATAGTAAACACTGACGCTAGAAAATCTGATAAGCTCAAAAGGTGTTGGATTACAATTTGTATAAGCCGGCATCATGTTTCATGAAATTCCTTTATATTCTTTTAGTTGAAGGTGGCAACGTGCAACATCATAAATTAAAAGGAAAAAAAATAAAACAAATGCAGATAAGAGTATGATTGGGTTAAGTCAAATTACACAAAGAACTTGACATTCCTCGAAAAGAGAGAATGATCGGCTGTTAAGATCGAGCTATTTCTGGATCCAGGAGCGATCTGGGGATGCAAATTTAAATCGATCATCGCAGTTTCCTTTGAATTCCAACTGTTTCTTCAATTGTCTCTCTTCGTGTAAATATTAGCTTTTTTGGGTTCAATCGCTTCTGCGATCGGTATTTCTATGAGCTCATTCAGTTGATGAATGGTCCGAGATAAAATGAAAGATACTTGATTCTTTGTACAGAGGATGTTTCACGTAGCTGCAATATGTTGTTCACAGGTACAAGTTACGAAATTGTTTTGTACCTTGAGCCTGCGATATCGATGGGATTTTTTTTTTTTTAAGTCACTCTTATCATCTAATTTAGTATTTTCTTATTTGATCATTCTCATGAACAATCTTGAAGGATGGGGAACATATGAGAAGTTGATCCTATTCATATTGGCTCATAGAAATGCGGCTCAGAGGAAGCTGATTCGGGAACACTATGCCTGAGACTTATGGTGAGGACCGTAAGAATTGTTGTGTGGCCCACATGATGTTATTAATTGATGGTTTAATAATTTTTTAATGCTAAGATATATTGGTTACGAGAAGTTACAACTCTAATGAAATGGTACAATCCTCATTGGGAAATTACCATTTATTCCGAAGAGGTGCAACTCTCACAGAAGTTAAAAAGGCGCTTTGATGGAAGACTCCTCTTGATAGTATGTATATATAAGAGTCTAGTCCTCTCTTTACCCACAACGTGAAAAAAAAAAACTTACGTTGTATTCTATCCTCCATTAGAATATGTCAAAGGAAAAAGTGAGTTAAGGGAGAAAAATCGGATTTCTTCACTTCTTTGGTTTTTCTGCAACAATTATCTTCAAGGGTATTGCTATGGATAAAGATATATTTTCATCTTTCTCATCGTGAAAATCATGAAGATCAAAGATCACGTGTTTTGTATTTTTCGCGTTATAAAATTACATTATCCGCTCAAAAGTGGTATCGGAGCATGGCTTAAGATCTCGTGATTTTTCTGCTTATTGAAATATTACGATTTACGGATAAAGATTTGTTGAAGGACAATGATCATTTTCATGTTATTGATGTTGTTGAAATGATAAAGAGGGGTTTTGTTAGAGGAAATCCGAATGATGAAAGGAAATAAGGCGAAAAATGAAGAAAATCCGCGAACGGGCGTGAAGAGGATGAAGGCACGTGGAATCCACACGCCCCTTCCATGTGCCCCACGTGCCTCCACACATGCACTGGATGTCAGGCGCGTGGGATCCACGTGCCCGTGGAGCCTACACGCGCTTGCGTGGGATTTTGGGCACGTGCTAGGAACATGCCCGTGGACCTATTTACAAAATTTACAACTATGCCCCTCACTCATTGAATTACGTTTTTGCCCTTGTCTTTATTGAATATTACAGTTTTGCCCTCCTTATGGTTATTTAAGTTTTTTGCCCCTGTTTGTTGAATAATTACGATTTTGCCCTGGTTGATTATTTATCATTTTGTCCCTGAATATTTAATTTACGGTTCTGCCCTCTTTGGAATTATGATTTTACAGTTTTACCCTTATACTTTAATTATGGTTTTGCCCTTGTGTGCAATTTGGTGAATGTTTATGCTTTGAATATTAAAATTCAATTAAGAATGGTTTGTTAGTCACCAAAGTAGCCAAACTTTAAGCTATTTTGAATTTTTGATATTGTAAATTATTTTATTCAATTACTCATGATTAATTGATGCTATGACCAAAATTGATATGTTACATATCCTTATTGATGTTATGGGTATATTATAGTTCATTTATCATAAGAACTTAGGGATTAACCCAAAGATTAATTAATTTCTTATAATTCTTGAACATAATAGTTGGTGATTAATATTTCTTGTTAGATTTGTTTGTATATCCAAAGATAGCAAATAAATTTTAGTGAGATATATTTATAATTACTAAATTAAAGTTATTAGTGTCATTATGTTTTAATGTATGTTTGTATATTATCGAATTGCTCAAAGGAGAACTATCATGTACATGTATTGCTTTATTTCATAATTATGTGATATTCTCAAAGCATGAATGTATGAGTATATTCTTGCATATTTACAGTATCTGTACGTGTTTCACTTCATTTTTATGCTTCGTTTGTTCCTTTGTTCAATGGAATGAATTTCTTTGATTGGAGTGAACAAGTCCAATTTCACTTAGGTGTCTTAGAGCTTGATTTGGCACTTAAAGTTGAGAAACCAGCTACTGTTACTGATGAAAGTAGCGATGATGAAAAGTCTTTCCATAAAGCTTAATGTTCATGCGAATGATAGTTGGAAACAACTTAAAGATTACTTTTCCCAAAACTGACAATGCTAAGGAATTTATGAAATATGTGAAAGATTGTTCTTAAACTACTGATAAGTCACTTGCTGGTACATTAATGAGCACCTTAACCATCATGAAGTATGATGGTTCACATACCATGTATGAGCATGTTCTTGAGATATGAACTTAGCAACAAAATTAAGGACCTTGAGAATGAACATGGATGAATACTTTTTAGTACAGTTCATACTTAATTCTTGTGACATCCTGGAATTTGACTCATATTTCGAATATATGAAATGGTTATTTCATCGACGCGCTTATGGTTATTTTACTTGGAACTAATCATTCACGAGTTAACTAATCTATTAGGTGAGGCCGTTAAGGGATATGAACACAACAGACTAGAGAATTCGATCAGAAATCGACCGCTCGACCATAAAAATTGGCGAGGGTCAATACCACACTATTATATATCGATTAGCGAATGGATATAAGTCGATACGATGGAAGTACGTAATCGAATTGTGGGTGGTTCCGCACGATTATGATATTCGCGTTGAACGGCAATAAATCGATTTTCTATTGATATTATATGTAGGATACGTAATTGAACCCTCGAGATTATGTGATAACTGAGGGTCATCTACGATTCAAAGATGCATAAACGTGGATCGAAAATTATCGACCACGGGTCAAACGCGCTAAAACCCCTAAAAGCTACCCGGTAGATTAGGTCGTACTAAAGTCGCGTTCGATCGATTTTAATCACGAAATTTAATTCGATTTCGGGAATCAAACGTTTGAGCGTGTCACGATTTATTTATTGGACGTCGTCTCATCTTTCGTTGAAATTTCGACGAGTCCAAAATTTTGCGGAAAAATGATTTTCGGACGAAAAGAAAAAGGAAATGAAATTTGGATGGGGAAGAATGGGAAATTAGAGTTAAATTTTGATTGGGGGAAGTGAGGATGAGCATAGAAGACTTTGAGGCATGTGTGATGATGAATTTAGGATATTTCCTAAGAACTTTGATTGGTTGCTTCATTCTCTCTCTCTCTCTCTCTCATGCGTGCAAATCCCCTCCCCTTACTGCATTCTTCTGCCCATTTCCTCTCAACTTCTTCCTCACATCTCCATTTCCTCTCATCTTGCTGCTACACCATCACCATCACCCTCTTCACACCAGCGACTCCTTCTCCATTTTCCTTCACCCTTCTGCCGCACCACCCCAGTAGCCCCATCACCACCACTCGTAGCACCACACCGCCACACAGCCGCCAACACCCTCCTCGACGTCAACCCGCCAACTTCACTGCAGCCCCCTCTTCACACCAGCGCCACCAACACCTCGCGCCAATACCAACGACCAGCAGCCTCGCCATCACCGCCTCACCACCCCAGCAGCCCCATCACCACCACTCGTAGCACCACACCGCCACACAGCCGCCAGCACCCTCCTTTACGTCAACCCGCCAACTTCACTGTAGCCCCCTCTTCACACCAGCGCCACCAACACCTCGCGCCAACACCAACGACCAGCAGCCTCGCCATCACCGCCTCACCACCTTGCCACCACTCCGCCCCTAACCGCCAGCCCCATCACCACCAACAACACCGCCCACAACCCCAGCGTCTGCCCGAGCACCGAGCAGCCACCGTTGTTACCAACTTCTCCGTGTTCAGCCACCACTGTTTGTCGAGCTTCCGAGTTGCCGTCGAGCCACCGTCCACCCAAGCCGAGTCGCCCCTTGGCCATGAGCTCAACCTTGCCGAACCGCCACCGTCGAGCCTCCATTCGAGCCACGGTTGTCACGTTCTCAATGCCGTCGCGTCACCGTGAGCCCGCCATCGTCGAAAACCCGTGAGTTAACTTCCTAATCTTTGATTAGGCCGTTAATTACGTTTAGGGGTGGTTAGATTAGTGTTAATGGTAATTAGCTTTAGTTAAGCTTAGTTTACTCTTAATTGAGATTAAGGGTAGATTAGATTAAGCTTAATTACGCTTAGTGTAATAATTTTGATTAGTTTAATTAATCATGGTTAGATTAATTAATTGAGTTTATTTTAATTAATCGTCATTTATTTAATTAATCGCAATTAGCGTAATTAGTGACTGATTAGTCGTTACATAGAATTTTACGCTCGTTTTCTTGGATGAAATTATACGTGATTTTGATTGTTTACACGTCCGATATTATGCGATTGATTGCTTGATGGTAGATATCGATTATTATTATAAAACTCGGTTTCATAGGCAATTAAATGGAAAAATGTAAGGTGTCGGGTTTGGACGTGAAATCTTACATGCTAGATAAAACCGTGGAGTTTTAAAATGGGAGGGTACTAAGTTTGACGGTTCGATTTTTAATACGTGACCACGCATGATTATTTTACCGGAATTTTAAATATGGAAAAATTACCAAGTTTATTATTTGAAAAGGAAGTGTTGTGTTCTTGGTTATATGGTGGCAATTAAAGTGGGCTTGATTGATGATGTGCATGAGTGGTCACTTAATTGAACTTGTCATGCAACGGGAGTTTGGGGGCGATGCCTGAGTTTATCGGATGCCCGGCGGGGGTCTGGATGCCTAGTTGCGGTTGAGGCTGGGTCGAAACTCCTTTATAGAATGCCGTTTAGGCAGGAGTCCTAGATGATGTCGTGCCCGACGGGGCGGGACAATGCCCGGTTACGCTGGAAGACCGTCGACACTTGTGTTGGCCGTGGCTCGAGGGGTCGTAATAATTGGAACACGTGTGTCGACAATGCGCGTGAATTTCTCGTATGTGTTCTGATTGTTAATTATGTTCGTTACTCTATTATTACCGTGCGAGACATACTAATGTGCAGGGACGTGCCGAGGCGAGGTGAGTTTATGTTTGGCGTGTGCTTAAGACGCCTTCGAGGCGAATTCGCGTCCTAATCGAGACTTAGGGATTTTAACTCGTTAAGATTTTTATCTCACCCCGTCATTGTCAAAATATTTTCAGGTTCGTAGTATGGAGAAATGCCTGGTACGTTTCAAGGTCCCTTGGGAGATGGAGGTAGAGACTACTCTCTATCCGATCCCCAGGACCAACCAATTCCGCGAGTTGGTAGTGACAACGGTGTTGGTAGATGAGGGTTTTGTGAATGTGGCGCCCCACCGCTTTAAAGCGTGGTTTATTACGTAGCCGAACGGTGGTCGGGAGGGTCCCCTGCACAATTTTGATGGGCCGCCCGTCGGAAATGAGGTTGAGCAAGATATTGACTCCATGGATATCGACATCCTTAATGGTGTCATAGTGGAACTAGACTCCAAGTCCGAAGGGCCTAGGGAGCCGTGCTCACCTGATGTCATGCCTGACTTCGTGGCTGGGCCTGGGTACTAGAGCAGATGTAGGAGCTTGTATAGTTGGAAGTTAACCCTAACCTTGTCCCTTTTTGTTAGTAGGTCGTGTAGGAGTCCCTTTTGTAGTAGGTTTATATATATGAAACTCCTTAGGTTAACCCGTTGGTATATAAATCGTAGTTTGTGAGAACTTGTAGTTGTGTTTTTACTATCCCTATTATTGTTGATTGATTGGGTGTTTAGCTTAATCCGTTTCCACATGTGTATAATCGAAAGATAAAAAGAATGGGTCGGCGACGCGTCCTAGGGTGTCGCATTTTTAATCGACCATTGAGGGATGTTCGCATACTCGGGGTTCGGGGTGTGACAATTCCTTAACTCATGAACAATATGTACCATTTTAGATGAATTACAATACTATAAAGGATAAGTGAAATGAAAATGAATTGGGCAATATGCTTGTTCAAGAGGAAATAAGGATAAAGAATCAAAAGGCTCATTCCATTCATCTCCTAAGTCATCAAGAAGTTGAAAAGAATTCCGAAAGGAAAGCTAAAAGGAGCAAGAAGAAAGGATTACACGTCTTGAATGAATCTTCTAAGGCTTTTCAAATCCATAAGAAGGAACATAATCTTATTAAGTGTCACTTTTGTAATAAAGTTGGACAACTAAAGAAAGATTGTCTAAAGCACAAAGTTCGATTTGAAAAGAAATGTAAACCTTGTGTTTCAGTATGTTTTGAATCAAAATTTACTGAAGTTCCTCATAATATTTGGTGGATTGATTCTGGTGCCACTACTTATATGTTAAATACGATATAGTGATTTCTTACAATCCAAATCATAAAACCAAATGAAAGTTATGTGATCATGAGGAATAGAAACAAAGCTCCAGTTGAAGGCATTGTCACTTATTGTTTGGTCTTAGATATTGGGCATTATTTGGATTTGTTTCGAATCCTTTATGTACCTACATTTTTCCACAATTTAATTTATTTGCCAAACTTGATGTAGTGGCATTTTCTTGTAAGTTTGGTTGTGGATCTTTTAATTTGTTTAAGAATGATAATCTTATTGGAACTGAAATTTTATGTGATGATTTCTATGAGTTTAAACTTGAAAATGCTTTTGTTGAGACTTTGATGACCTTGCATCATAATGTTGGCACTAAAAGATGTTTAGTGGATGAGAATTCTGCTTATTTATGGCATAAACATTTATGTTATATATTCAAGGAAAGAATGCAAAGATAAGTGAAAAATGAAATTCTTCCAAACTTGATTTTTACTGACCTTGGAGAGTGTATTGATTGTAAAAAAAAAAAAAAAAAAAAAAAACTAAGAAATGTGCTACAAGAAGCACAGAGCTTCTTGAAATTATACATGCTGATATACATGGTCCTTTTGATGTTCTATCTTGTGGTAGAGAAAGCTATTTGATAACATTTATTGATAATTTTTCACGTTATCATTACGTTTATCTATTGCATGATAAATCTCAATCAGTGAATGTACTTGAAGTGTATATTAAAAAGGTTGAGAGGCAATTAAATAAAAATGTTGAAATAGTAAGGTCGGATAGAGGTGGTGAATATTATGGAAAGTATGATGAATTGGGATAATTTCTGAGTCCATTTACTAAATTTTTTGAAAGACATGACATTTGTGTTTAATACACGATATCGGGTACACCACAACAAAATGGTGTAGCAGAAAGTCGTAATCGTACTTTAATGAAAATGGTTAGGAGTATGATAAGTCATTCATCTTTTGTCATGCCCCGAATCTCGAGCGTGCGAACATCCCTCGATGGTCGATAGAATTGCGACGTTCCCAAGATGCATCACTGATCCATTCGTTTTATGCAAATGCGGAAGCGAATTAAATAAACACTCGACAACCAACAATCACAGGGATTAGTAGAAAGACTTGTTAACACCTTTTCACAAAACATACTTTATATACCCATCAGGTTCAACCTACAGGTTTATATATAGGAGTCTATATCTAAAAAGAAGCTACGAAACCAACTCTACCCTGGACCCTACCTAATCGGGATCCGGGTCCACTACGACACCATCTGGGATGTCGATGTCCAAGGGATCAGCTACCTCTACTCCAGGCCCTTTAGCCTCGGCCCCGGGTTCGCCTCGATATATTCCAATATATCGATATCCACGATGAGGTCGAGTACCTCTTCATACTCAATATCGATGGCAGGCCCGTCAAAACCTTCCAAAGGACCCTTCTGAGTCTTGTCAGGCTTGATAATGTACCACACTTTGAAACGATGAGGTACCAAGTGAGGTAGGCCCTCATCGACCCAAAGAGTGGTCACCACAAGCTCACGGGTCCAGGTGGTCCCAGGGATGGGGAGATGGGTAAACTTGGTCTCCACCTCCTGTGGACACCCAAAACGTATGTGACATACCTTCATCTAACGACCTGAAAATATTTAAACCACGACGGGGTGAGATAAAACTCAGTGAGTCTACACCCTAAACCCCGATTAGGATGAGAATTCACCTAGAGGCAGCCTAAACATGCACCATATAGGACTTACCTCGCCTCAGCACCTCCCTGCACATTAGTACATCTCATATCTCATATATAAACACAGTAAGCGTAATCAATAATTGGAACACGTCATATCATTCATCAAATATTCACAGGGGTCTCGATTATAACGCCAAATCGTTATGACATGTCTCATTCCGTGCCATACAATTTCTTCCCATAATTAGGCGCGGCTATCTCAATCATTGAATTGTGTCCAAATTATTTATGACTCAACGGCCACGGCCAACTCAACAGTCGGTGGTCATCCAGCATAATCAGGCGTTGTCTTGCTCCATCGAGCATGACAACATCTACATCTAGTGTCACACCTCGATCCTCCGAGCGCATGCTCATCCCTCGATGGTCAATTTAATAGCGACGTTCTAAGACGCGTCGCCGACCCATTCATTTTAATGCGCATGCGGAAGTGAATAAATTAATCCCCAGACAACAACAAGATGGGATAGAAAAGTAGGGCCATAAATTTTTGAAAACCTAACCATACCTTTATACATATCATATTAGGTCATTACAATACTAGCCGACTATATACAAGGTCTACAAAAAGAGGGGGGCTAGAGGCTACATATCCTCAAGCATTCGAGTCTTCCTCAGAATACACCGGGGACCTTGGGTCTGACAGACTCGGGTGGTCTGTTGTGCCTTTTCCAAAAGCAACCTCCAATACCGACATAGGGACCTTAGATTCCAGTAAGGGACCTTCTCTCTGTCCATTCCGCTCACGACGATACCATGACCTGTATTGATGGGGTACCTTGTGGGGTAGACCCACACCAACCTAGACCACGGACTTCACGAGTTCATAGGCCCATCCCCTTGGGTTTCCAAGAAGTGAAATGTAAGTTACATGCTCAGTGACCTTCTCCGGCTATCCAAAATGCTCGGGAGGAGATGCCATCTAAGAACTTGAAAATATTATCCCACAACGAGGTGAGACGACGTCTCAACAAGTTCACTTCCTAAGCTCCGAATAGGAAGGAAATACAGCCTAAGGGCTGCCTAAGCACAAGCACAAGCCAAAGGACTTACTTTTGCCTCACTTTCTTCTTGCAAGTCAGTACAATTTGTATATTCAATCAATCAATTCAATTCAGATCAACATCGATCAGTCAACTCACTCGACTCCATATCATCAAGACCATCTCTTGGACAACCCATTCAATACTATCTATAAAGTCCGATCACATCAAGGACTGCTCACCCTAAGTTGAAGATAGATAGTATAGCTCGCTAAAAGCTGATAATAGATATGTAATAATGCTCACCGGAGTTGCTATATATATCTATAATGCTCACCGAAGCTGTGCGATACTTAGGGTATACTACTCATTCTAAGTTGATATAGCGAAGCCCTCAGGCTAATAAAATAATCGTGTGTTGATACACGGTCAATCTCAGCCAAAAATATAATATCTTTACTTTATAAAATCCCATTAAATATATAGTCGATAAACACATTTTTGGTGCTGTAAACCGATGCTCGGTACTCTTCTAATTGAATATTGAAATTATTAAATTTTGGGATAAATACCCAATATTACAATCAATACACAAATTGCACAAATTATCATCCAGATAAATAAACCAACCACACCATAGCGATTAGCACAAAATTCCAGTCACCGGCTATCCCGGTCTAATTTTTGAAAAATAATAATTAATTAAATAATTATCAAAATTAATTAATAAATACCAATAAATGCAACTTAGGCCGAAAAAGCCTAATTAAATACTGAAACAGGCCCGGAAAAATTCCAAACCTAACTAGATAAATACTACAGCTTATTTAGTTTCTAATTACGCTACTCTAACCACCTAACATGTATAAACGAATCATTAAATCATTAATCCGTTCTAACTAACCACCTAAACCATATTAACTTAAACTAATCAACCTTTAAGCATAATTAACTCCCTAAGCGGATATTAGTGAGTAAACTCACTAGATTTGCGAGCCGGTGAGTTCACTTCGACGGGGATGCGAAGGCGGGCCACAAACTCCAAAGTGGGGGCACCCTTTGAGGTCGGGAAAGGCTCGGAAACGGGCCAAACAGTGCACGGCTGACCCAGGGCTTCTCGGTTCTATTCTTGGGTTGAGGAAGCTGCTTTAAAGGCAGGTTGGGTTGGAAATGGGCAGGGATGGGTGGACGAGCTGCAGCGGGGTCGGGCGGCCAACGGTGGGCGATGGCGGCGACTTGAACTGCGACTACGATGGCAGGATGAGCTCAGGGTGGCAGGGGGCGATGGCTAGGGCGCGACTAGGCTGCGGAATGGCGGGACGTTCGCACGGGCTCAGGCGTGCGAGCGAGCAGCTTCGGTGGTGAGCGGTGGCGATCCAACGAAGCTAGCAACGATAGGGGGACTTGGTTCGGTTTCTTCTGGGTCTTTAGAGCTTCTAGAGGTTTGGAAATGGAGGAGACAACCGGTTGAAGAAGAAGAAAGGGACACTGCTAGAGAGGGACCCTCTTGCTTTTATCCTCACCCCTTTGTCTCTAAAAGAGGTCCCACCATGGATGGGCTGTCTTCCTCAGCCATTCTCCAGCCACAGACTTCCTTAGGAAGCCATTGAGATGGTCCAAAGGTGTGGAGCATGGGGGCTACGAATTTGCAACATTTTCTCCCCAAATCCACTTCAATTCTCACTTGAATTAGTCCAATTCAGCCCTACAAAATTCCACCAGCAAGTCCTCAATCAAATTGATGTTTTTCCTCGCCAATAGAACCAACTTGCATCTCAAAAACGTGATAAAAAATAGTTCCCTAAATTTTTCGGTCGAAAACAGCCCTATTTTGACTTTTCGCCAAAAATCTCGGTTTGCAGAAAAATCTTCGGAGGATGAGTCAACGTTTCTAAAATGACTCGTGACATAGCAGAACTTTCAATTTCTGAAATCGGATTCAAATTTGCGGTTAATTTCAATCTAGCGCGATTTTAGCGTGACCTAGCCTACTAGGTAATTTTTAGAAAATTTTGGTACAATTGACCCATGGTCGATTTTCTTCGAGTCACAATGTGCCTCTTCGACACATTGGCGACCTTCGGTGGTCATGAAAATCTCGAGGTTTCAAATACGGACATAGGGTACCAAAACGACAGAAAAATCAGTCTAGTGCCAATCGACGAGAATTTTGCAAATTGGTGGAATCACTCACGTTTAGCCACACATCTCAGTCGAACCGACCTATCTCTGATCTTGAATCGATCTTTATTGTGCCGTAATGATCTCCACAGATGAGCACGGTCGAGTAATCGATTCCTGGTCGAATTCTCGAGTCTATTGCGTTAAAATCCCTTAACGACTTCCTTAGATAGTCTAGTTATCTCGGGCAGCTTAGAGAATAGCACTATAGGCGCGTCGATGAAAGGCCCGATTTATCTAATTGAAAACAGAATTGAAATTTCAGGATGTCACATCTAGACGGCATTCTATGAAGGAGTATCGGCCTAACCTCCACTGCGACCAGTATCCGTTGTCAAGGCAATCTTAACTTAATCAGGCATCGTCCCGCGTGAACGCATCAGGATAGGTTCCGATAATGACCACACGCACATCAATGCTCAGCCAAGAACATCGTGCTTTGCACTCAAATACTTTCATTTCAAATAATGGACTTGGCCAATTTTTTTCGTATTAAAAATACCCGGTAAAATAATTGTGCGTGGTCACACAGTCAAATCGAACCATAAAATGTGATATTCTCCCATTTCAAAATTCCACGATTTATATAATACCTAAAATATTTTTGGCGTCAAAACCCCACACCTGGTATTTTTCTAATTAAATAACATAAAATTATATTTTTGCAATTATATTTTTGCAATAATAATCAAAAAAATCATCAACAAGCACCCAATTACATAATTTAGCACTCAACTTCACAATTCAATTCAACCACAACGATCGCCGTAAAATTCCACTAACCGGCTATCTCGGTACAATTTACGCTAATTATAATTAATTAAATAAATTGTAATTAATTAAATAAATTAAAAATTATTTAAACTAATCCACTCAAATAAATCTAATTAATCTAACCAAACTAATCTAATTGAACTAATTAAACTAACCTAGTTAGGCTAATTACCTTAATCTAATTAATCTAACTAAATAACCTAACTAACCACCTAACTAACTAGTTGGCCTAACTAAATAACCTAAATAACTAATTCAACTAACTAAGGATTAACATTAATCCTTAATTAACACTAATCCACCTAACTAAGTGCAATTAACTTCCTAATCCAAGATTAGGGCGTTAACTCATCGGATTAGCAAGAAAACAGGTTCACGGTGGCGGCGGCGCGACGGCGGTGAGATCTCGTGCCTATGGCAACTCCAACAGAGGCCCGACCAGGCTGGAAACGACCTTAAGGCTCACAGCCAAGCTCGTTTTGGTTTTGCTCGGTTCTGGTTTTGGACCGAGCTGCCTTCGGTGGCTGGTGGTTAGGCTCGAGTGAGCTGAGGCGGCTATGAGGTGAGAGGTAGGCGGCCAGGAGACGGCTGGACAATGGCAAGGACTGGACGGGCAAGGCTAGGCTGAAGTGGTTGACGGGCTAACGGCTGTGTGGTCACTTGGTAGTCGCTGGAGTGAGGCGAGTGAGGAGAGAGGAGAGGGAAGAAGAGAGGGGGGACAAAGGGCCAAGAGAGTCAACCATGCAACCGATGAGCATCAACCAATGGTGATTTTCCCTTCCAAAGCTTCACAAACAAGCCAAATTGGTAGCTAAATAACCCCCCATTCAGCAGCCATATGAATTTCCCTCCAATTTCCTTCAAATTCCTCACCAATTAATTCAATTTGGTGGCCAATTTATCCCCTTGAAGCCGCCATACGAATTTCCCTTTAATTCTCCACAAATTAAACCAAATTGGTGGCTAAAAATCCAATCAAAGGTGCCCATCCGAATTTCCACTATTTTAATTTGCTGAATTTGATTTTTCCGCCAAAATTTCGAGCTCAACGGAATTTTCCCAAAAGATGAGATGGTGTCCTAAAAATAAATCGTGACATGCTTGAACATTCGATTCCCGAAATTGAAGTCAATTTTGTGGTTAAAATCGACAGGACGCGATTTTAGCATGACCCAACCTATCGGGTAGTTTTTAGGGATTTTAGCGCGTTTGACCCGTGGTTGATAATTTTGATCCATGTTTGTGCATCTTCGACTTGTCGGCGACACTTGGTTGTTGGAAAAATCTCAAGGTTTCAATTATGGGTACCAAGTACAGAATCGATAGAAAATCGAGTTAGTGCCGTTCGATGCGAATTTTGCAATTATGTGGAATCACCCGCAATTTAATTACGTGTCTCTGTCGAATCGACCTATAACTGATCACTGATCACTGATCACTTATAACGGTGCCGTATTAACCCTTGCAGATTATTTCGGTCGAGCAGTCGATTTCTGATTGAATTCTCATGTATGCCGCGTTTATATCCCTTAACGGCTTCACCTAATAGGTTAGTTAACTCGTGAGTGATTAGCTCAGAGAAAAATGACCGTAGACGCGTCGACGAAAAGCCCATTTCATATTATCGAAACATGGTCGAATGTTCTAAATGTCACAACTATTCCCTTCTCATAAAAATTTCATCCTCGAAATTTAAACCATTACAATTCTTCTTCAAAAAGGTGGGGGTATTAACGTCTCATCAATTCTTCACTTTCCCACGTAACTCCTTCTGTTCCGTGGTGTTACCAGACCACTTTGACCAAAGAGATCGTCTTGTTGTGCAGCACTTGCTCATTTCGATTAACGATCTGAACTGGTCTCTCTACGTACTTCCTCAACATTGACATGTGGAAGACATCATGCACCTGAGCAAGTCTTGGCGGCAACGCAAGATGATACGCTAAAGTCCCTATTCGTTCTAGAATTTCAAAGGGATCGACGTACCTCGGACTCATCTTTCCTTTCTTGTCGAAGCGCGAAGTACCCCTCGTCGGTGACACTTTTAAGAATACGTGTTCACCAATTTGGAATTCTAATGGTTGTCGCCGCTTATCTGCATAACTTTTCTGACAACTCTGAGCGGTCTTTAGTCTTTCCCGAATAACTTTGACGGTGTCCACTGACTGTTGAACCAACTCATGGCTAGTGATCTTATGCTCTCCGACTTCATCCCAACAAATTGGAGTTCTACAAGCTCTGTCATACAACGCTTCAAATGGTGCCATCTGGATGCTTTGCTGATAACTGTTATTGTAGGTTAACTCAACTAAATGAAGCTGTTCCATGAAGTTGAACTATCTGGTGCATGTACAACTTAGCATATCTGTCCAATGCATAGTCTTTTCGTACGACGATAAAGTGAGCAGACTTTGTCAATTTGTCAACTACAGCCCATATGGAATCATTACCTCGCTGACTCCTTGGTAATCCCATCACAAAGTCCATTGTGATGTGTTCCCACTTCCACTCGGGAATATCTAGAGGTTGCAAAAGTCCTTCAGGCTTGCAATGTTGTGCTTTCACTTGTTGACATGTCAGACATTGGCGACATGTCTGGCGATATCCACCTTCATACCGGTGCACCAATAGTGTTGACGTAGATTCTGATACATTTTCGTACTACCTGGATGAATGCTGTAATTGCTACGATGTGCTTCTGACAAAATTTCCTCCCTAAGCTCTACATTGTTAGGTACACACAATCATCCACGAAACTTTAGTGTTCCGTCCTAAAAAATCTGAAAGTTAGCCTTCCCCTTTTCTGCATCCTCTTGTAGAATTTTTTGGATCTCAGGGTCTGTGAATTGCAACGTCTTAATCCTTATCTGCACTTTCGGTTCAATTTTGAGGGTGGCCATAAGACTTAAAATGTGGCCTACCTCAAATTTGAAAACCGAATTTCGAGCTCCTTCAAGTAAGATCCACTCCTGAATCACCATCTGTGCTATTGAAGACTTTCAACTCAATGCATCTACGACCATATTAGCTTTTCTGGGATGATACAGGATGTCGCAGTTGTAGTCCTTGAGAAGTTCCATCCAACGACGCTGTCTCATATTCAACTCATTCTGAGAGAATAAATACTTGAGACTCTGATGGTCTGTAAAGATCTAGAACCTTTCTCCTTACAAGTAGTGTCTCCAAATCTTTAGAGCGAAGATAATCGCTGCGAGTTCTAAGTCATGCGTCGAGTAATTCTACTCATGAGGTCTCAACAGACGAGACGCGTATGCAACGACTCTGCCATGCTGCATTAAAACGCAACCTAGTCCTTTGTACGACGCATCACTAAAGATCTCGTATCCTCCAGGGCCAGACGGAATTGTCAGTATGGGTGCGGTAGTCAGCTTCTGCTTAAGCTCTTAGAAACTACGCTTGCACTTATCCGTTCATATAAACTTCTCTTCTTTCTTTAGCAGTCAAGTCAACGGCATGGCTATTGTAGAAAATCCTTCAACGAACCGTCTATAATAACCTGCCAATCCCAAGAAACTTCTTATTTCTGTCATCGTCGTCGGTCTTGGCCAGTTAATCACGACTTCAATCTTGGTCGAGTCCACGGAAATTCCTTCACCTGAAATCACGTGACCTAAGAAAGCTACATGAGTCAGCCAAAATTCGCACTTACTGAACTTGGCGTACAGTCCATGATTTCGCAGAGTCTGAAGCATTGTCCTCAGATGTCTTTCATGCTCCTTTGGACTTCTTGAGTACACTAGGATGTCGTCGATGAACACAATCACGAACTAATCCAGATACTCCTTGAATACTCGATTCATCATATCCATGAAAGCACCTGGGCATTAGTCAAACCAAATGGCATTACGGTGAACTCATAATGACCGTAACGTGTACGAAATGTCGTCTTCGGTATGTCTTCCTTTCTGATCCTCAGCTGATGGTACCCTGCCCTCAGGTCGATCTTGGAAAATATCGACGCTCCCTGCAACTGGTCAAACAAGTCGTCGATTCTTGGTAGCAAGTACTTGTTCTTGATCGTCACCTGGTTAAATTGTTGATAGTCGATGTACAGACGCAACGAATCATCTTTCTTTCTCACGAACAGAACTGGTGCTCCCCAAGGTGATGCACTGGGACATATGAATCCCTTGTCCAACAACTCCTGCATCTACACCTTTAGTTCCTTCAACTCTAACAATGCCATACGGTAAGGAGCCTTAGAGATTGGCTCAGTCCTAGCGGCTAACTCAATTACGAACTAGATCTCCCTTTCCGGGGGTAGACTAGGTAATTCCTTAGGAAACACGTCAGCAAACTCTTGTACTATTGCAATGTCCTCCATCTTCGGTTCTTCAACTGTCGTATCCACGACAATTGCCAAATAACCTTGGCAACCCCCGTCTAACAAACGGGTTGCCTCAAGCAACGAGATTAAGGTAATTGAGGGTCCTCCTCGACTTCCAATAAACTCGAAACTTTTATTCGCTAACGGGTTAAACTGAATCGCTTTACAATAACAGTCTACTGTAGCTCATTACTTGGTGAGCTAGTCCATGCCAATTATCACATCAAAATCATACATGGCTAGGACAATCAAATCTATCATTTCCTCTCGCTCACCAATAATTAACTTGCAACTAGGACACCCTACTGCAGACAATACCTTATCCTTTAACGGGGTAGATATACTAATGACTAACTCCAACGGTTCTGGACTCAACCCTACCAAATTAACGTACTGCTTAGCAATAAATGAATGCGTAGCTCCAGGGTCAAATAAAGCATAAGCAGCATGGTCGTTTAGCGAGACCGTACTTGTGACCACGTCTGGTGGGTCCTCTGCCTCTTGTCGGGTGACAACATACACCCTTCCTTGAGCTGGAGGCCTATTCATCATCCCCTGTTGTGCGTTCTGCGACGCACTTCCTCGATTCTGTCCCATCGGCAGTAGTGGTAACTGTGATCCCATCGGCCTACGGGGACAGTCTTTGATTTGGTGGCCTTGCTAACTACATCCAAAACAAGCTCCCATTCTAGTGAAACACGGGGCTGATCCATGTTGTCTTTCGCAGAAATGACACACGTCATTTTGGTTGGGCGGTGACTTTCCAATCCCACCCTTCCTGTTGAGCGGAATGGGATACCTTCCTCCTGTCATTGGCTTCTTCTCGAACCGATTACCATCCCTATTGGATCCGAACCGCAACCTAGATGCGTCAGCTCGTTCGTTAAGGTTCCTCTTGATCAACTGTGCCCTATCATAGAGATCGTTGTAATCCTTCAGATTAAACGGCACCAGCGGATCCTTTAGCTCTAGTCTCAGCCTATCTCGGAATCTCCTTGCCTTGTCTATTGGATCCTCAATTAGCCTAGGGGCGTATTGGGATAGCTCAGCGAACTTCGCCTCGTACTGATCCATAAACATCAGACCTTGACGAAGGCATTGAAACTCTGCCATCTTTTGTTCTTTGGCGCAGTCAGAGAAGTACTTTCCATTAAAAACTTCAACGAAGGCGTTCCACACCGAAACCATGCCTTTAGGAAACACTCTTCCTCTGGTGGCCCTCCACCAGGTGTTTGCATTTCCTTGCAACTGGTAGACCGCAAGGACTACCTTGTCTTCCTCCAAGCACCTCAGCAATGCGAAGGCCTTCTCTAATTCTTGGATCCAGAGGGTTGTAGCCTCGGGATCACCTGTTCCAGTGAACCTCGGCGGGTTCAACTTCAGAAATTGCTCCACTAACTTATGCATAGGCCGATCACCAATCATGTTCCCAGGCGGGACTTCAGTAGGTGCAGCTGTAGCAGTGGCAGCAGCAGCAGCATTGGCAGTAGAAGTGGCGGCGACGGTAGCTTATTGTCCTATCAGGTCCCCCAATGTCTCGAGCGCCTGCACGATCCCATCTATTCTAGGATCGTTGGGTGCTGTTACACCAGTACTGGCCTGCGGCAGCACTCTTACACTCGCGCTGACCTGAGCCGGCGCTCTGCCTCGGATACCGACCCTAGTCAGCATCCTACCTCGAGTGACAGACGCGACTATCCTCTTCCTAGGAGTCCTCTGTTCTGGATCGCTCATTATGCAGACTCTTTATAGAACCTGCTTTCCAATTCCACACATAATAAGAAAACTGAGCAACCCACACAAAATAATCAATCAGTCAATCACATGCATCTGCATTAATAAAAAGGTCTTTCCTACTAACTATCCCAAGATCCATCGCACCTTATCATTCCAGACACTGACCAGCTTTGATACCACTTCGGGCGGGGATGTCACGCCTTGAACCTCGAGCGCATGAACATCCCTCGATTTTCGATAGAATTGCGACGTTCCCAGGATGCATTGCCAAGCCATTTGTTTTATGCACATGCAAAAGCGAATTAAATTAACATCCAGACAACCAACAATCACAAGGATTAGTAGAAAGACTTGTTAACACCTTTTCACAAAACATACTTTATTACCCACCAGGTTCAACCTACAGGTTTATATACAAGAGTCTATATCCAAAAAGAAGCTACTAAGCCAACTCTACCCCGGACCCTACCTACTCGAGATTCGGGTCCACTACAACACCATCTGGGATGTCGATGTCCAAGGGATCAGCTACCTTTACTTTGGGCCCTTCAGCCTCGGGCCCTAGGTTCGCCTCGATATCTTCCAATATATCGATATCCACGATGGGGTCGAGTACCTCCTCGTACTCGGTATCAACGGCGGGCCCGTCAAAACCTTCCAAAGGACCCTCCCAAGTCCCGTCAGGCTTGATAATGTACCACGCTTTGAAACAATGAGGTATCAAGTGAGGTAGGCCCTCATCGACCCAAAGAGTGGTCACCACAAGCTCACGGGTCCAGGTGGTCCCAGGGATGGGCAGATGGGTAAACTTGGTCTCCACCTCCTGTGGACACCCAAAACGTATGTGACGTACCTTCATCTAACGACTTGAAAATATTTAAACCACGACGAGGTGAGATAAAACTCAGTGAGTCTACACCCTAAACCCCGATTAGGATGAGAATTCACCTAGAGGCAGCCTAAACATGCACTATATAGGACTTACCTCGCCTCAGCACCTCCCTGCACATTAGTACATCTCATATCTCATATATAAACGCAGCAAGCATAATCAATAATTGGAACACCTCATATCATTCACCAAATATTCACAGGGGTCTCGATTATAGGGCCAAATAGTTATGACACGTCTCATTTTGTACCACACAATTTCATCCCATAATCAGGCGCAGCTATCTCAATCACTCAACCGTGTCCCAATTATTTACTACCCAACAACCACGGCCAATTCAACAGTTGGCAGTCATCCGGCATAACCAGGCGTCGTCTCGCTCCATCGGGCACAACAACGTCTACATCTAGACAACATTCCAAAAGGAGCATTGGCCTAGCCTCCATTGCGACCGGCATCCGTTGTCAAGGTAATCTAAACTTAATCAGGCATCGTCCGCGTGAACGCATCAGGACGAGTTCCGATAATGACCACACGCACATCCATGCTTGGCCAAGAACATCGTGCTTTGTACTCAAATACTTCCATTTCAAATAATGGACTTGGCCAATTTTCTTCGTATTAAAAATACACGATAAAATAATTGTGCGTGGTCACACAATCAAATCAAACCATAAAATGTGATATTCTCACATTTCAAAATTCCACGATTTTATATAATACCTAAAATATTTTTGGCATCAAAACCCGACACTCGGTATTTTTCTAATTAAATACCATAAAATTATATTTTGCAATAATAAAAAAAAATCATCAACAAGCACCCAATTGCATAATTTAGCACTTAATTTCACAATTCAACTTGACCACGACGATCAGCGTAAAATTTCACTAACCAGCTATCTCGGTACAATTTACGCTAATTATAATTAATTAAATAAATTGTAAATTATTTAAACTAATCCACTCAAATAAATCTAATTAATCTAACCAAACTAATCTAATTGAACTAATTAAACTAACCTAGCTAGGCTAATTACCTTAATCTAATTAATCTAACTAAATAACCTAACTAACCACCTAACTAACTAGTTGGCCTAACTAAATAACCTAACTAACTAATTCAACTAACTAAGATTAACACTAATCCACCTAACTAAGTGCAATTAACTTCCTAATCCAAGATTATGGCGTTAACTCACTGGATTAGCGACGGGTTCACGCGGCGACAATGGCATGACGGCGATGAGATCCTGTGCCTACAGCGACTCCAACGGAGGCCCGACCGGGCTGGAAATGGCCCTAAGGCTCACAACCAAGCTGGCTTTGGTTTTCCTCGGTTCTGGTTTTGGACCGAGCTAGCTTCGGTGGCTGGCGATTGGGCTCGAGTGAGCTGAGGCGGCTATGGAGGCGAGAGGCGGGCAGCCAAGGGATGGCTGGATGATGGCAAGGGCCGGACGGGCAGGGTTGGGTTGAAGTGGTTGACGGGCTGGAGGCTATGTGGTCACTCGGTGGTCGCTGGAGTGAGGCGCGGTGAATTATGGTGGACCAGCTGGACGGTGGACAATGAAGTTGGCTGGTCATGTGAGATGGAGGTGGCTAGGTGATGGACTTGGATAATCGGCAGTAAGGAAAACCAAAGTGTAGAGGAGGGAAAGGGAAATGGACGTAAGAGAGGGAGGGAATTGGAGAAGGAAGTGGGCAGCTTGGTTCTGCAGAGGAGGGACGCACACCAAGGGGGAAGGAGAGAGGAGAGAGGGAAGAAGAGAGGGGGGAACAAAGGGCCAAGAGAGTCAACCATGCAACCAATGAGCATCCACTTGAAATATCTAGCACTTGTGTGCATAAACCTCAAAGTCTTTAGCCCCCTAATGTCAAGGCATCAACCAATGATGATTTTCCCTTCCAAAACTTCACAAACAAGCCAAATTGGTAGCTAAATAACCCCCCTTCAGCAGCCATACGAATTTCCCTCCAATTTCCTTCCAATTCCTCACTAATTAATTGAATTTGGTGGCCAATTTATCCCCTTGAAGATGCCATACGAATTTCCCTTTAATTCTCCACAAATTAAATTAAATTGGTGGCCAAAAATCTAACCAAAGGTGCCCATCCGAATTTCCACCATTTTAATTTGCCGAATTTGATTTTTCCGCCAAAATTTTGGGCTCGAAGGAATTTTCCCAAAAATGAGACGGTGTCCTAAAAATAAATTGTGACACGCTTGAACATTCGATTCCCGAAATCGAAGTCAATTTCGTGGTTAAAATCGACCGGACGCAATTTTAACGTGACCCAACCTATTGGGTAATTTTTAGGGATTTTAGTGCGTTTGACCCGTGGTCGATAATTTTGATCCACGTTTGTGCATCTTCGACTCGTTGGCAACGCTCGGTTGTCGTAAAAATATCAAGGTTTCAATTACGGGCATCGAATACAGAATCAACAGAAAATTGGGTTAGTATTGTTCGACGCGAATTTCGTAATTATGTGGAATCACCCACAATTTAATTACGTGTTTCCATTGAATCGACCTATAACTGATCACTGATCGCTTAGTCAATTTCGTGGTTAAAATCGACCGGACGTGATTTTAACGTGACCCAACCTATTGGGTAATTTTTAGGGATTTTAGTGCGTTTGACCCGTGGTCGATAATTTTGATCCACATTTGTGCATCTTCGACTCGTTGGCAACGCTCGGTTGTCATAAAAATATCAAGGTTTCAATTACTGGCACCGAATACAAAATCAACAGAAAATCGGGTTAGTGTTGTTCGACGCGAATTTCGTAATTATGTGGAATCACCCACAATTTAATTACGTGTTTCCATTGAATCGACCTATAACCGATCACTGATCGCTTATAACGGTGCCATATTGACCCTTGCCGATTATCCTGGTCAAGCAGTCGATTTCTGATTGAATTTTCATGTCTGCCGCGTTTATATCCCTTAACGGCTTCACCTAATAGGTTAGTTAACTTATAAGTGATTAGCTCAGAGAAAAAGGACTATAGACATGTCAATGAAAAGCCCATTTCATATTATTGAAACATGGTCGAATTTTCAGGATGTCACATCTTTACCCTTATCTTTGTGGATGTATGCATTAAAAACTTCTATATACTTATCAAACAGGGTTCCTAGTAAGGTAGTTTCAAAGACTCCCTTTGAACTGTGGACGGGAAGGAAACCTACTTTACGACATCTGCATGTTTGGGATTGTTTTGTAGAAGTAAGAATTTACAATTCATATGAAAAGAAATTAGATTTAAGGATAATTAGTGGTTACTTCATCGGTTATGCAGAGAAATCCAGAGGGTATAGATTTTATTGTGCTAGTCATAGTATGAGAATTGTTGAATCTGGAAATGCTAGGTTCATTGAAAATGACAACATCAGTGGGAGTGAAAGAATGTGTGATGATTGCATTCAAGAGGTAAGGGTAGAAGTTCTTATACCTAAAACTTCTAATGTTGTTGTTCATGATATTACAGCTCAACCCAACAATAATCAAGAATAACAAATAAATGATTAAAACACTCCATAATAAATATGTCAATATTGAACCTATAGTAGTTGAGCCACAAGAAAGAGCATTAAGAAGATTTCAACGAGAAATGAGGTCAACTATTTTTTATGATTATGTGGTTTATCTACAAGAGTCAGAAATTAATTTAGGAATTGGTAATGATCCATGTTCATTTTCTCAAGCCATCGAATGTGAAAATTCTAATGCCATGAAAGAAGAGTTAAAATCTATGTATCAAAATCAAATCTGCGACCTTGTTGAATTGCCTAAAAGATGTAAAAAGGTCGGGTGTAAATGGGTCTTTAAGACCAAGCGAGACTCAAAAGGCAATATCAAATGGTATAAAGCCAGACTTGTTGCTAAAGGTTTTATTCAAGAATAAGGCATTGATTATAATGAGACATTTTCACCGATCTCCAAAAAAGACTAACTTAGAATCATTATGATTTAGAGTTACACCAAATGGATGTCAAAACTACATTTCTTAATGGGAATTTAGAATAAGAGGTTTACATGGACCGACCTGAGAGCTTTTCAATTAAAGGAAATGAATACATGATGTGTAAATTAAAGAAATCAATATATGAACTTAAACACACTTCCCGACAATGGTATATTAAGTTTAATGATACCATAACTTCATATGAATTTAAGGAAAATACTATTGATCGGTGTATATATATGAAGGTTAGTGGGAGCAAGTTTATTTTTCTAGTTTTGTATGTTGATGACATTTTGCTTGCTACTAATGATCTTGGTTTGTTACATGAAACTAAGAAGTTTCTCTCTAAAAATTTTAAAATGAAGGATATGGGAGAGGCAACGTATGTGATAGGAATAGAAATATTCCATGATGAATCACAAGGATTGTTAAGGTTGTCTCAAAGAGTCCACATTGAGAAAATTTCAGAGAGATTCAATATAAATATATGTTCAGTAGGGATAGTTCCAAGTCAGAAAGGTAACAAATTTAGCCTTATGCAATGTCTAAAAAGTGAATTGGAACGAGAACAATTGAAAAGTATTCCTTATGCATCTATTGTTGGAAGTTTAATGTATGCTCACACTTGCACCGGACTAGACATTAGTTTTGTTGTCGAAATGCTAGGCAGGTATCAAAGCGATCTTGGATTGGATCATTGGATAGCTGTAAAGAAAGTTCTCAGATACGTGCAAGGAATGAAGAATCATATGTTCACTTATAAAAGATCTGATCATCTTGAAGTAGTTGGATATTCAGATTTAGACTTAGTCAGATGTACCGATTCAAGAAAATTAACATTTGGTTACTTATTTCTTCTGGCTAGAGGGGCAATATCATAGAAAAGTGTGAAGCAGTCAGTTATTGCTACATCCACTATGTAAGTTGAATTTGTGGCATGCTTTAAGGCCACTATTCATAACTATGGCTGTAGAACTTTATTTCAGGAGTTGTGATTGTTGATAGTATTATAAGGCCGCTGAAAATTTATTATGACAACTCGGCAATACCTTTCTTCTCAAAAAACGACAAGTATTCTAAGGGTGCTAAGCATATGAAAATTAAATACTTGCCTATTAAAGAAGAAGTTCAGAAACAGAGAGTGTCAATTGAGCACATTAGCACCAATCTTATGATAATAGATCTCTTAACAAAAGGACTGCCGCTCAAAACATTTAATGAACATGTTGAAAGGATGGGCATAATAAGATGTCATTAATGATTGTATTCTGTTACATTAAGTTTATGTATTTGACACTTTGAGTTCAATTATATGCTTTTGATATTTCCTATTTTCTATTTAGTATACCTTATGAAAATAGATAGATGTTAAACAGGATAGTCTCTAATAGAGACATTATGGTTGAACCATTACTGTACTTTTCATTTATGGATCATGTTAAGCAAAGAGTTATGTTGTAGTACATGGAAGGGACTATGTGGATTAATGACATACAACTGTCATGACTGGCATTAGTTTGATTTACTTAATTATAATTATTATGTGATAGCCAATTTAAGGAAAATTTTAGCATTATGTTATTGTGCACGTTATGGTGTTAATTAAACCATGAAAGGAGTGTCATATGGGCCAAGTGGGAGAATGTAAGAATTATTGTGTGGCCCACATGATGTTATTAATTGATGATTTAATAAATATTTAATGCTAAAATATAGTGGTTATGAGAAGTTATGACTAATGAAATGGCACAATCCTCATTGGGAAGTTACCGCTTCTTCCGAAGAGGCGTGACTCTCACAAAAGTTAAAAAAATGCTTTGATGGAAGGCACCTCTTGATAGTATGCACTTCCGCTCGGGTTGAGGCTGCCACTCGACCCTAAGATGGATCAAAGAAGAGTGGGGAACCTCTCGCTGGTTTTTGGAATTCGACATTAGGAAGTGTTTTCACACCATCGACCGACATCGATTCATCCCAATCTTTAAGGAAGAGATTGACGATCCCAAGTATGTATATATATAAGAGCTTGGTCCTCTCTCCACCCACAATGTGAAGAAAAGCTTATGTTGTATTCTATCCTCCATCAGACATGATACGCTAAAGGAAAAAGTGGGTTAAGGGAGAGAAATCGGATCTCTTTGCTTCTTCGGTTTTTCCGTAACAATTATCTTCAAGGGTTTCGCTATGGATAAATGTATGTTTTCATTTTTCTTATTATGAAAATCATGAAGATCAAAGATCCTATGTTTTGTATTTCCCGTGTTATAGAATTACGTTGTCAATTATAAGGACTTCCTCAAAGCATTGGACAGAGAACTTACGAATGTTTCAGAGGTCTTATCTTTCTCCAATTATTTGAATCCATCCCATGGAGAAATGTCCCTCTTCTCTTGGATTTATCCATATTCGTTCCCATGTTTTTGTGGAATATTGATTCGTAATTACACGTTCTGTTCATAAGATTGCAGGTATAAAATCACATGTCATTTTCTAAATTCTTTGCCTCCTGTAATTCCAAATCATCAGAGGCTGGTGTCCTTTGGATGCTTGATGTGGCTGCGTACTTGGCGAATGAAGCGACAAAAAGATGGACTTCAAGCAATCAGGTTCTCATGGAAATAGCCTGCACGAGGTTCTCCGCAGCAGTCGCTGGAAGAGGACGTCGCTCACCACACAACCCAGATTTTTTGTAAGGTACTGCTTTTACGCTTGCCTTAACTTGTGCCATAAAGTTTGCTAATGCCGATGATTGTTCTTCTGAGTAAATTTTTTCCGTACATTTTCAGTAGGTACTGTGCACAATGAAGTCTCTGTAACTGTGTGATGCTCAGACTAATATTTTTATTGCTGGCCTGAGAAATAGTCTTTGTGATTGACCAAGGCAAGTAAAATCATAATGGGTCTGAGAATCAGCATTTTACCGAGGGTCTGAGAATATAAGTTGCAGGATGTTGAATCTTTAAGAAAGTTTCGGAGTTATATAGAAAATGCTTGTCGGGATGGTGGTATGATTGAGAGTAGTTCCTGAAATTTTGGTTTGTAAATTGATTGGTGATGGTTTCACGAAAAGCGGTATGGGAGAACATGGGAGTGTTTACAAGGCCGAATTGCAAACAGGTGAGTTTGTTGCTGTAAAGAAACTTAAGGAAATCTTGGATGTTCAAATGGCGAGTCAAAAAGCATTTGAAAGAGAGATTTATGCTTTGGTCAGAATTTGGCATCAGAATATCGTCAGGCTTTATGAACTTTGCTCGAGTTCTCGACATTCATTTTTGGTGTATGAATTCTTGGATTGTGGCAGCTTGAAAGGTATACTAAACAATGACGAGACGATAACAAGATTTGACTAGAATAAGAGAGTGAATGTTGTTAAAAGGGTGGCTTATACTTTGTCCTACATGCACCGTGAATGCTTTCCTCCTATAATTCATAGAGACGTATCAAAGAAGAACATTTTATTATATGAAGGATATGAAGCTCATATCTCTGATTTTGGTACAGCTAAGGTTCTAAAACCTTATTCATCCAAGCGGACTTCCTTTGTAGGCACCTTTGGATTTGCATCTCTAGGTAAGTTGGCTTCTTCAATAAAAACAATTGGTTTTATAACATTATTGAGGATTTGGCCAGAAAAACATAGCATTAATAAGAAGTAACTAAAAAATTGCTATTTCACCTCTGCAATGCTCGCATACACTATGGAGGTGAAGGAGAAATGTGATGTTTATAGCTTTGGATTGGCGACATTGACATAATCATGAGGAGACATCAAGGCAATCTCATATTGTCCTTCACATCCTCAACTTCATCATCATCAAGCAATTCAACAGCTTCACGTTAGCCACTACGACAAGTTTTGGATAAAAGAATTCCATAGCCAAAAGGTGATGTGCTAGGGCAAGTGGCTTTCATGGTAAAGATAGCACTTTCGTGCTTAAGTGCAAAACCGGAGCATTGTCCAAGCATACAACAGGTGTTTCAAGAGATATCGGCCCGTAATTCGATCATGATAAAGCGCGTTGGAGGGCATAAAATTGAAAGAGCTAGTTGATCCTAAATGTTTCCCTTATTGACATTTTGGTCTTTCTGTGGCAGCTTATATTAGCGAGTTCTCCCTTTTATTTCTCTTACAGAGGATGATCGGTACCATTTTCCCAATGATCAATTAACGAATTGAAGCCCTTTGGGAAAAAAAAAAAAAAAAACTGCTTATTTTTATCTTGCAATTTCAACCCAGATGAATTAATAAGACCGTGCCAAGAAAACTTAAACTATTGCTCATTTTAATGAAAAAATTCTACTTTTTAGTCCTATATTTTCACATCTTCCTTATTAAGTTCATATACTTTTGATATATTATAATCAAATCCTTCTACTTACAGAAATTGTCTAGTTAAGTCCCCTCTGACAGCAAATCCGGTTAAGTTTAGCTGTGGCGGCCAATGAATGATGGTTTGACAATTATACGGACGTCATTGTGGAAAATGACAAAACAAAACAAAACAAAAGAAATCTCTCACCTTCAACTCTTCGATATCCCATTTCACACCCTTATGAACCATGATCATTAAATTCCACCAGATCCACAGAGATTGCCCCAATATTCACACCACCACATCATTAGGACAGCTATGGCCGCGCAACGAGCTCGTAGCCGAGCTTTGGGCAGAGCGAACTCGCGGCCAAGCTCGAGAGTTCTCGCTCTGGCCGTGCAAGCACGCTTCTGCCCAAGCTCTAGACAGAGCACACCGTCAATTTTGGCCAATGTTCAAAACATTTCATATGTCTAATCTGAAAATGGACATAAAGATCCTTAAAAGTTACATAGTTTTCGAGTTTATTATACTAGAGCTTGAGTACATCCACAAGTTGATTGAGTCTAGTCTAGCTCGAGTATCTATATTTTTCTACACTAGTCAAACTAGAGCAGGAAAGTTGCTACTCGATCGAGTTCGGATTGAGTTTTGGGTACTGGTATGTGGGTGGGTGAAGCCCAAGCCTAACAGTACTTTGGCTCGAGTCGACTCTTCTCTTTAACGCCCCTAGCGGCAGGATTGGCGTAGTTTGGGTTGGACATGGTGGTGTTGTGGTGGCCAATGCTGGTTGAGTTTTAGTAGTGATGGTGCTGTTTGAGGTTAAGCCATAATAGACGACGATGGCGGCGGGCTCCAGTAGGGGCACCGCATCTGTGTTTTTTCGTTGCCAAAAGTAAAAAGAAAAAACGAAACATAAACTTTTCTTTGTTTTTTTAGGCAACAATTGTCTCGTGATTTTTTACTTTCATTTTTAAAATTGTTATTATTTTTATTACTTTGTTATTATCTTGCAAATTTTACATATCTAAAGCGCCTGATATGGTATGGGCGAATGAAAGTAATTAATAAGGCTAAAATAGTTAGGATACTTTCCTTTTCCCTAACTAAATGACATGTTGAAGTCACATACTTTTCAACAGCTGCAAATTAGGTGAAGAGGAGAAATTTAAATCAAAAGAGTCGTCTATGGACTGTTTTATTTCTAATTCCATGCTTGAGGATGCTCGGGCTTCCTGCTTGCTTGTATTGAGAAAATGGGAAAACTAACTAATCCAACAAAGCTTAGATCGGCCGACATAAGAAATAATGGGAAAACCGACACATAAGTATATTGCTCTTGGTTATTGCTCTCTCGATATTTTGCCAAGTGAATTTGAGACTTAGAGCGTCTAAAAAATCTCATACTACATTCTCACATGATGACAGACAAAAGTAAATTATCGCCAGCTCAATATGTGCACTCGCGTTCGCGTAGATGCGTGGGTATATGACTGGACGAATGAACGAAACCATAATCAAGGATGGATCCAGGGGGCCTACAGGATCCATTATCATCACTTTGGCTTTGTTCGTTTTGCGGAAAACAATTTTCTGGAAAATGTTTCCGGATTTTTCGACGTTTGTTTCGTGGAAAATGAGCCAGTCGAGAAAAAAAATTCATTAGTGAAAAAAAGTTTTCTAAAATAGGAAAAAATGTTTTCCGCTTTTCGAGTAGGGGAGAACATTTTCCTCACTTACTTTCTCTTGTCTCACACCCCATTAGCCTTTTTTTTTTTCTGTCTTTTTAAAAAAAAATCAATTTTATAATCAATTTTCTTTTTCTTTTTTCTTTTGTTTTTTCCTTCTTTCTGAGCCTGTCATTGGCCATCTGGCTGGTGCTGGCGACCAGCCATAGGCAACCCTTGAGCTTGTTAACCTTTGGCTTGCTGCTCATTAGATCGACAAGCACGAGCCTCTGTCTCACTGATTTGGTGAGGCTTGAGGTCGACAAGCCTTTTGAGCCTCAAGCTTGCCTTTGGCTAGTCATTGGCCGTCACCATGGCCGGTGACTCGACTGAAGAAGGAGGAAAAGTAAAAATAAAAGGAAAAAATAAAAAGTAAAAGAAAAAAAGTAAAAAGAGAATTAAAAATAAAAGTAATTAAAATTCAATTTAAAAAAAAAAAACAAAATAAAAAATTATGTAAAGGAGTGTACAAAGAGAAATCGAATTGAATTTTCTACATGGAACGATGGAAAATATTTTTTTAGTTCATTTTTAAGTTTCGGGTGAATATAAAAAAATATTGTCATTTTCTTGGAAAATAACTTCTTGGAAATTTTGAGAAATGCCACGTTTTTCACAAAACGAACAGAGCCTTAGTTACAGCATGTTAATCTATTCTTTGCTTTCCATTTTGCCCCCTATTTTCTCATTCTGGATTCGTCCCTATCTATAATGGCCATTACAAGCAATATAGGTTCATCCCTATGTTTGGAGAAATTTTCGTAAGAGTTTTTTTTATGTGAACTACATTAATTGATATTGTAATTTACCGTTTTATGAGATTGATCAAATAATGTGAGATAGAAAGTTTCTTAATTAGTCTAATATGGGGTTAACTAGTATGGGCCGAGTTGAGCCTGACCTATAATGAGATGGCTTGACTGGAAACTTTATAAATAGTGTTCAAGTCTCTCTTTTAACCCTAACACATATAACTATCCTCACAAAGGAGCGTTTGCTAAGCATTAAGGGTGAGGGATACAAAGGGCAATAGAGGAGAAACACTTGCACTTGGATCGTCACTTTTCTACATCAAGAGCGATGGATTCCAAAACATGTGTGTTAATCTTTCTACTCGATTATATGTGTTCTTGTTCTAGTTATGGAGATCGTGGGATTTTGTTTTTTGCGACTATTGATTTTGACTCGTGATATTTTAATACGATGATGGCCATTGTTTGTCAAGAATCCATGTGCGCATGAGTTTAAAGTTAGAACATGGAGGTGTCTTGTTTCTAGTAATTTTTGTGTGCACTAGTTATTAGGAAATGGAGGCATCTTGTCTCTTTAAGTTTTTGTGCATTGTAATTAAAGTAACTTCTAAAGCAACAAATTGTTAGATTATTTGTTAGAAATTCCTTTTCCTAAGTTATAAATCCGAAGACTATTTAATCTTTGCATCAAGATACATCGTAGATTCTGCTAGTTACCATTCCTTACAGTTACTCAGTAAATCTGCAATTAGGTCTCCTTGAGCAATTAAGTCTCCCTAATAGGATAGTCTTTCAGCCTTATTGTTTAAAAAAAAAAGTAAAGAAGAGAGAATGAAGACACGAGTTGAGTTAACCAAACTTAGTAATTAGTTCCTTAAGTTTCAAGCCAATAATAGTCATAGAACCTAAGAAATGCTTTGAATGGGACCAGTTTTCATATCCATGCGGTATATATTCTCTAAGTTTGGTTCTCAAGCCACCATGGTTGGGTCACCTAAAGAGAAAGTTCAGGTGACGTTGAAAAACATTTTAACTCCATAATGGACAATTTTTTTTTTTTTGTGATAAACAGTATCCAATAAAAGTGTGGTATGTAGTCACTGGTGTGCCTAATTTTCTTTCATTAATCATAGTGTGGTATATACTTAATGGAATTGTTTACTGTTTTTGTTTTGTTTTTTCCTGGTGTACGTTGTGCATGGAAATACATTGACTTTATTTTTGCTTCCATTTTGCACTAGTTGAGGGATGTGAAGTAGTAACTATTCAATGTATGATGGGTGTGATGAGGTTGCTAAAGAAGATAAGTTTGCTTTTATTGATCTTGACAAGTTACACATAAGAAATGTAAGATGTACTGACAGTGATAATTTAATAGAGAGGGATATAGAGGTTGGAGACATTAGTCTATACGTAGATATGTAAGTTGATAATGTAGATTTCTTGAATATGAATAACGAAAATGAGTATACATATCCTGAGTTTAATGTTGAGGCTGATATGGAAAATCTCGTCTTCAAGTTTAGGATGTGTTTTTATCACGCCTCGATCCTCGAGAGCATGCTCGTCCCTTGGTGGTCGATTAAATTGCGATGTCCCAAGACGCGTCGCCGACCCATTCTGTGACATTCCGAATTTTCGACTCGTTCCGAATATATGAAATGGGCATCTCGTCGACGCGCCGATGGTCCTTTTTCTCTGAGCTGATCACTCACGAGTTAACCAATCTATTGGGTGAAGCCGTTAAGGGATATAACCGCGGTAAAATCCCTAAAAGCTACTCAATAGGTCGGATCGGACTAAAATCGTGTTCGGTCGATTTTAACCACGGAATTGAATTCGGTTTCGGAAATTGGATATTCGAGCATGTCACGGTTCATTTATAGGACGTCGTCTTGTCTTTCGGAGAAATTCCGCCGAGTTTGGGACTTTTACGGAAAATCGTTTCGAACGTTGCGAAATTTACGGAAATTCGGATGGGCATTATTAGAGGAATTTTGGGTCACTAAATTTAAGTAAATGGTGAGGAGATGGTGCAAATTCGTAGGGGTGATGGACTACTACAGTTTGGTCCTCAAATTGACTTCAATTGGTGTGGAATTGTAGAGAAATTGGCCCTTTGAGTGACCCATTGAAAAGGTTGGCTGAAAATAGACATAGTTATCTACAACAAAATGATTTAATTTGGGTGAAAGTGGAGCAAATTCTCTATTGGTTGGGCTGAAGACTTTATGGTTTGTTAATCATGAGTGAGATATTTTATTTTGACTTGGCCTCCACTCATTCGGCTTCTCCAGCACGTCTCTTGGCCGACCTCCCCCTTTCACGCTTTTACATTTCGTTTTCCTTTGATCCCTTCTTCGAGCAAGCCTCTCCAATGGAAGTTGCTGCTCCTCTTCCATGACGTGCGACCAGCATCCCCACGTGAGTCAACCCTCCAGCAGCATTTTTTGGTTTGTTGACCTTCGAGACTCCATGTATCCCACCGAAGCTGCTGCCCGTTTCTCCATCTTCGTCGCCCCACCAATCTTCAGTCCACGCAGCACCAAGTCAAGCCCCAGCAAGGAGCTGCGGACGTTGACTCCTGCAGCTACTAGCGAAGCCCGAAGCCGTGATTCCTCTTCAATCTGCCACTTACCAACCGGTCATCAAGCAGCTCCTTCAACGCCGCCGCTTGAAGACTCGACTGAAACCCACACCCACCGAAACTGCTTCTGTCCAGCTTGCTGCCACTTGCCCATCTACTGTTCTCACTCGGTCCAACCTCAACCGAGCAGTCCCAGCATCTCTCCCTCTCATTGACTCCGTGGATGCCAACACGCTCGGTCCACTCGGTGATCCCTCGGCGGTTTGTTGACCAGCAGAATCCACGGAAGCTCCAGTGGCCATGGATTACAGCATCTTCGTCCATCTTCTCCAGCAGCGTCGGTCTTCGGTCTCGAAGACGCCAGCTCCTCCGTGCTGCTTCGGTTTGCAGCAGCCAGCCCATCATCAATTGGCATCTCAGCCCAGCAGCTCATTTGTGCGCTCCCTCTCCTACTTTTCGGTCCAACTCAGCAGCTTCAGCAGGCCCATCTTCAGCCCACACAATTTCAGCAACTTTCAGTCCAGCCGTGGGTTCACTCCACGTGAATTTTGAAGCCCAGCGAAGCCTGCACTTTCGGCCCACTTGATTTAAGCCCAGTCCAGTGAAGTCCAGCAAGTTCTTTTGAAGCCCAAGCCCGCGAGGCAAGATCTTTGGGCTCGGCCCGAGTGTCCATCGACGCCGCCGAAAGTTCGGTTTTCGGCCGCCGTCGCGTCGCCGTCGCGGTGGTTCGGTCTCCGCTTTTGCTAAGTGAGTTTTACTCACTAATGCTTTCTTAGTTTGCTAATTATACTTAGGGTTGATTAGATTTAATTAAATGCAATTAGGTGGTTAGATTAATTTAGATAAATTAAATTAGAGACTAATTGATGCATGTTAGGTGGTTAGAAATAGCCATTAGCTAGTAGACGTGCCATGTTATTTATTTAACGAGTCTCGGTAATTTTCCGGGCTCGTCTTGGCTTCCAATCAGGCATTACGGGCCTAAATTGGATTTTTAGTATTTATTTATTTAATTTTCGAAATTAATTATTTAATTATTTATTTTTCCGAAAATTCAACCGGGATGGCCGGTGACCGGAATTTCGTGCTGATGATCGTGGTGCAGGTCCGTTTATTTAATTGAGCTTTATTATGTGTTAAATTGATTTATGAGTGATTTTAGGATTTATTCCTAAATTGAATAATCTTTGGTTATTAATTGAAAAATAACCGGGCATCGGTTGACAATGCCAAAAATGTTTTGGTAGACTACAGAAAATGGTGGGATTTATAGAAAAGGAAACTATTCTATTTTGGCTAAGGCGATTGTGTGCACCCACACACGTTATTTTATCGAGTATCTTTGATATCAACAAATTAGGCCAAGATATTATGAAACTGAGGAATTTAATTATGAGGTGTAATATCGTTGGCCATACTTGAAAGGGTCGGGTGGGACCGTAAAGCCACTAGATCTTGAAAGGGTCGGGTGGGACCGTAAAGCCACTAGATCTTGAGAGGGTCGGGTGGGGCCAGTAAAGCCACTAGATCTTGAGAGGGTCGGGTGGGACCGTAAAGCCACTAGATCTTGAGAAGGTCGGGTGGGACCATAAAGCCATCAATCTTGAGAGTGGCATCTAAAAGGCGCGTGGGCCGGTGACTCGATGCATCACTTTGGTGAACGAGTGCGCTTAGAGAATGCGCGTGCCCCAAAGCATCATAAAAAAAGCGCGTGGGCTCAGGTGACTTGATCATCACTTTGGTGAACTAGTGCCTTAGAGAATGCACGTGGGCCCATGGAATTAAGTGAGGCATCTTGGAAGAGACACGTGGACTCGGTAATTTGATGCATCACTTTGGTGAACTAGTGCGCTTAGAGAATGCACGCGTGTCTTCTGTGACATGTAATCGACTAGTTCGATTTGTTATGAGTAGTTGAGTGCCTATTATGAATTATACTGATTTGCAGGTGGAATCTGAGGCCAAGGTAAGTCCTCTGACCTGTGCGTGTTTAGGCAGCCAATAGTGTATTGGCTTACTAATCGGGTCTTAGGGGGTAAAACTTGCTGAGACGTGGTCTCATTGGTTATTGAATAACCATTTCAGGTCCCTAGATGTAGCAGACTTGGATGTTGAAGGTCTCGAAGTCCAGTGCAGTCTGCTGAAGGCTCCAGTTGGAGTGTGGAGAATGATGAAGAGGAGGATGGGGACCCGTAACTTGTAGAACCCCGCTTATGTTTGTAAACCTTGTGTTTTTAACTGGCTTAATGTGAATTGGACTTAATAGTTCACTTTGTATATATACGTGCACTGTTTTGCAATGTATATAAGAGTGAAGGTTTGAAATTTAATCCTACTGTTCTATCCCAATGTTTTATTGTCTGGGGATTTTATATGCTTCCGCTTGCGCAATAAAAAGAAAGGGTCGGCGATACGTAGTCCTGGGATATCGCTTTTATAATCGACCAAGGTAAGGGATGGGTGCGTGCCCGAGGATCGGGGCGTGACACATTCATTTTAATGCGCATGCGGAAGCGAATAAATAAATCCCCAGACAACACAAAGATGTGATAGAAAAGCAGGGCCAGAATTTTAAAACCACACAACACACCTTTATACAAGACTGACTAGGTCATTTACAATACTAGTCTATATTCACAAGTCTACAAAAGACAGAAATGCTACGAGTCCTCTAAACGTTCGAACCCTCAACCGAAGACTCCGGGGTCTCTGGCTCTGGGAAACTCGGGTCTACCACTACACCACTAGGAGGGTTAGCCGTACCCTTGCCAAAGGCGATCTCTAGCATCGACATAGGGATCTCATATTCCGGTAGGGGACCTTCTTTGGGTCCATCTCGCCCGCGACGATACCACGATCTGAATTGATGGGGTACCCTCCATGGTAGACCCGCATCAACCCAAACAATGGATCTCACGAGTTTGTAGACCCAGGCTCCTTAACCCCCAGGAAGAGGAATCAGAGAGACTTGTTCGGTGACCTTTTTGGGTTGGCCAAAATGTTCGGGAGGAACTACCATTTAAGGACCTGAAAATATTTGCTCACGAAGGGGTGAGACAATGTCTCAGCAAGTTCAGCTCCCTAAACTCCGACTAGGAAGGAAATACGCCTAAAGGCCGTCTAAGCACACACAAGATAGATGACTTACCTTTGCCTCAGTCCATTCCTACATGTCAATACAATTCATATTCTTAACCAATCAATTCAATTCAATTCACCGATCAGCTCAACCAATTCAACCAACGATCAATCGATCCCCTCAAATCAATACCAACAGTATTATCTATCAATTTGATATGACCATTGCTCACACAAGTTGAAATAAACGGTCAATGCTCTCACAAGTTGCAATATATGGTCATAGCTCTCATAAGCTGATATAGATAGATAGTAGCTCGCACAAGCTAATAATATAGATCGTGCTCCCACAAGATGATATAACGATCTTAGCTCACACAAGCTGATAAGGTATACTGCTATCACAAGCTGACGTATCAAAGCACATAGGCTAATACAGTATACTGCTCTCACAAGCTGATGTGCAAATGGTCTCAAAAGCTGATAAAATGTATACTGCTCTCACAAGCTGACGTATCAAAGCACATAGGCTGATATAGTATACTGCTCTCACAAGCTAACATGAGATGAAATGCTACAATCACTTGTGGAAAATGTGGTAGGTTAGGCCATAATAGGTATCATTGCAATAATCCATCAGTATTATTAACTTAGAGTGTGCAAAAGAATCAAGAACTGCCAAAATCACCCGGAACTGGATCGGATCGGAACCAGCGATTCCCATGGGGGCCGGTCCAGTTCTCGATCCCAATTTAGCGGAACCAGTGAGTATCGACGCGATTCCCAATTCTAGGCATGGGACGGCCCACCCACCCACCCATCCGGATTGGACCGGTATATATATACTTAAAAAAATAAATTACATCACGATTACTTAATTATTTTGTAATATTTCGACCAAATATATATGTACATATATGTATATTTGTAATTATTAAATATTATTGACTAATTTTGTCTATTGGGTGTGTAATAGGACTAATCTCTCACTCTTTTTTTTTTTTTTAATAATCCATCTACTTGGTTTTTCAACCAAAACAAAACAAACAAATGAAGAGGAAAGAAAGGACCGATTGGAAATGTTCATAAATATTGTGGTGCTTTGTTGTCATGATATGAAATTAAGAGCCAAATATAAGGCTGAACAAGTTTTGGTGCTCTAAAATAGAAACTAGGTTCAACTTGATAGTAATTGATAAATGCAATTTTGTAGGGATTGGAGATCCTCCTATGAACCATCTAGGAATTGAACTAGACTGGCGGTTTGGTTCTCGGGTAGATCCATGGAACCAACAAGTGGTTCTTGATTACAATTTTTTGGAACCGGTTCTTAGTGGGCCATTCCCGATTTCAAGGTGGGCGCCTACCCGAGTCATGCTCACCCCTAGTATCAACGGCAATGGCAATGACAACATCAACATCTTCAACCCATGCAGCCCCATCAGGATCACTATACCTAAGACAATTGAATTGCTTGCTTCAACTTTTGGTAACATCTCTAGCTTGTTGACATCTATAGGAAGGACAATGATGTAGGTTTCCATCTGCCCTTGACTTTGTCCTAGAAGTGTTCTTATTTGCACTTTAATTTCTTTTGACTAATTGATTTATTTTTTGATCCAGCTGGAGGTAGATAGAAGGTTATAAGGATCTTAACTTGAAAGTGGTGGAAGACAAGCAATTTTTTTTTTTTTTTTTTTTTTTTGAGAAATGCAAGACCAACAAGACCAACAACACAATTCTATTTTATTGTTAGTTAATATGGATGGATTTGTATAGGTCTATTTGGAGAGAATTTTAAAGAATATATATATGTATAGGTGTATTTCGTTAGGAAGAATTCTTTTGTTGGAATGCTTCTCTTTTCCAATCAAATTTGTCGTGTTTTGTGGTCTTCAAGGAGGACTACACAACCACATAATAGCTGGTTTGGCTGTTGTGTTGAAGAAGGTTTGTTTTTCTCCAATCTAGGTCCTGCATTGTTATGGTACTATTTAGATTGTACAAGTATCCCTTAATGCCCATTGACTTGATCAATGGCTTTGAACAAATGGTTGCTCTCGAACTTGTTTGCTATATATTCTCAAGCTGAATCATGATGTCTAAATTACGTCATGAAATACGTCTTGTGTTGTATGATGTCTCATATTGTAACTCTCATGTTTCCTTGGTTTTTGAACTTTATTGTAGATGCTGGAGATTTGATACTTTCCCCCTCAGTGTTGGAAGCAATGTGCAGCACAAAAAGCTACTGAGACAATGTTGGTCCTTTGCTGTTGAAGAAGCAAAAAGAGTAGATTGTACTGTATTCATATAGTCAATTTGGCATGTTAAGCTAAAAGAGGCAGCGGTAGAGAAAAAGCATTAAGCATGCTTGATTGCATGAGGTGACTTGAACCAAGTTTTTTGTTAGAGAAAAAACTGATTTTGGTAAAACCATTTACCTTTTGTTTCGACCTTGATTTTCACTACCTAACCGATGCCAGCATCAAAGAACTCGACTACTTTCACAAAGTCCTCTTCAACACGAAAGCAAAAGGATGGACAAATTCATGAGTAACCAACATAACAACCTTAAACCTGAAAGCACAATCTAGTCCATAAGAAGCCTCTACTTGTTCTAATGCCGTTAGGAACCATGATATATTACGGGTGCGTTTGATAACCATTATGTTTTTGGAAATAATTTTTGCTCATAAATGATTTTTTTTTATTCTATTCTTGGAAATAATTTCTGAGTTTTTGAAGACGTTTGATAACTATCCAAAATTTCTATTCTCAAGATAGAAATGTGTTTGATAAGATTATTAAAAAAATTCTTTTAATTTTTTTAATACTTTTATTATATTTTCTTTCTTTTTTTCTATATTTTCTTTTTCCTTTTCTCTTCTTCTTCCTCCTCCTTTGTGGCTAGTCACCGGCCATTGACCCACTGGGTGAGGTCCGGCATGCTTGCCGAAGGCTCACTTGGCCATGGCGAGCCTCGACCTCGCTAGTGGCTGAGCGAGGCTTGCCTCACCGATTCTAGCGAGGATAGCCTCGCCTAGCCACTGGCAAGGCTCGGCCTCACCCAGGTAGCGTGAGGTCGGCTTTGCCTTGGCTTGGCGAGGCTTGGCTGAGGCTCATCGTGGCCAAGCAAGCCTCCGGCGAGCTCGCTAGACCTTGCCCAGCCTGTCGCCGACCCCTCGCCAATGGCGGCGGCGGCAACGGCCAATGACTAGCTAGAAGAAGAAGAAGAGAGAAGGAGTAAAGAAGAAAAGAAAAGAAAGAAAAGAATAGAAAAAAGTTGGGCTTGATTCTTGAAATTGTTTGTGAGAATAAGAAGTTACTTTTTTCTTCTTTTTGATTCTGTTCCAAATCTATTCCTGAGAATAAAAAAAAAACATATTTTTGTTCCCAAAAACAAAAAATTTACTAAACGAATTTCTATTCTTTTTTTGTTCCCAATAGCAAAAGAACAAAATTAGTTATTCCCAAGAGTGTTACCAAACATGCCCTACATCTCTTGGACAGTGTTTTTGTTGGCAACAAAGATTCCATTACCTTTTCAACTGTGGAATTATCAATTCCCTGTGGAGATAAGAAAGCAAAAAGATGGACAAATTGATTCCTATTTTTGATGGGTAAAGGGTAGTACAAGTGAAGTGTCTATCTTAGATGAACTATAATGTTTGCGTAAGCTCTTCAAGACATATCGATAGCAGGTTCATAGAAAGGAGAGCATATGAAGTTCCCGCATTACCTTATTCTTCAAGTCCACTAAAATCAGATGATTTTCAGCCCCCCCCAGAAACAAATTCATAAAATGCAAACAAAGGCAAGAAAGTAATACAGAGTTTTGAAACGCGGGAAGTCAAGGATCATGCTCCACGAATAGAGATTTTGGGTGCTCCAAGTGAGAGGGAACAATGAACATAGACGATGAAGAGTAGAAAAAGGAGAATGTGAAGAATTTGGGATTTTATTTTTAGGCTTTGTTAATTTTTATTCATATTTTTTTGGACAAAATTGCCCATATTTTGGCCACCAGAAATGTCACACGCTTGCCAGCTGGCAAACATTTGGTCGACTGGCGAGTTCATGTCCTTATTTGAGATTGATTTAGCCACTTTTTACGTCTTTATTTGAAATAATATCCATTTCAAGTCCTTATTTAAATTTTTCGCATATATATATATATATATATATATATATATATATATATTGTCTTGTATATATTAATAATTCACATTTTTTATTTTAATTGACAAATAAAACATGAAATGTAAGGGAATCCTTATAGAATTTTCTATAGAAGTTATCGACTATCATCACCTGCACTTAAAAGGCAGCGTCCAATCTTTTAGACCATTTGTTCTTTTTAGTGAAACTTGAGACTGATTAACAAACATCGGAACTAAATTATCTACTAAACAAATTTCATGATTAAATTAAGTTGAAAGGAAATATATAGTATTATAAAATAAATTTGGATCTCGTTTGTTTTCCGTAAAATGAATAATTTGAAAAAATATTTTCTTAAAAATTAATTATATCACTTGAAATAATTAATCAATAAAAAATATTTTCATCACTGAAAACAATTTGTCTTAACATTTTCATGGACAATGAGCATATTTTTTGTTCACTCATTTTATTAAGCGATACAAGCAACCTTCACTAAAAATATATATTTTTAATAATTTATTTTTCGTGAAACAATCATTTCGTTGGTGTAAGAGACTCAGCTTCAGAAGTGGGCTTACTTCACTGGGCCGATGGGCTCCAGAAGATTGACTGAGGGACAACTTTCAACAAAATAATGTGCTGGATTTATAAAATCCAAACAGCTACTGGAGCGAATAGCAAATGTGAAGAATTTTCCTCCTCGCTCCTCTTCCGCGGAAAAAAGCAGCAGCCTCTCTCTCTCTCTCTCTCTCGCTGAAACAGCCATGGCCATGCCTCCGAACCTCTTCCAACCTCTGTACCAACCTCAGCAACAGCAGCAGCAGAAGGAGTCGTCTCCTTTCAGGTATCCGCGCCTCTTGCGGAAGCAATCGTTGTACTTGTGTTTACACGTTGCTTACGGTCGTTGCTCGTTGTCTGGTTCCTCCTTGTTCGATTCAATCTGACCCTTTTCCTTCGTTTTTTTTGGTGATCGCAAGGAATTTCTACGCAGATGGCGGTCAGGTCTTGCCACTAGCGATCCTGTTCAATCAAGGTAAGTTTCGTTCAAATTAATGCGACCGATTCTTTGTTCATTCAAGAGAAAGCAATTATAGCTAGTTGAAGCAACATGTTGACAATGTGTGGGCATGTGGTAGAATATTGTGCAAATGGTAGCGAGGACAATGACTGTAGGACGAATTATTTTGTTTTATAGTGTTTTTTTTACTTGTTTTGGCGGATTTCTAGGTTAATGTCCTCTTTTGTTTGAATCAATGCCTATTCATTGCGTTCACCCTGGATTTTTTTATTGTGGTCCTATGTGTAGTGATGGTGGTCCCTATTTTGTAATTTTTTAATGCTCTCCTTTGGTTTTTTCTGGTATATATTTTGTCGTTAATGGTCGGACCTTGTGGCATGTCCTAGAATTTAAAAGCCCACAGATTCTCATAGGGAAAGTAGATAAACATGTATATAAAAGCTATAATTACTCTGCTTTTGGTTCATTCATGGAAAGTATTCAAAGGAGGAAGATTGGTGGAAGCATATTGAGACAAATCAATTCGAGTCCATGTGCACATGAGTTTAGAGTCAAAATATGGAAGTGTCGTGTTTCTAATCATTTTTGTGTGCACGTGTTATTAGGAAATGGAGTCATCTTGTCTCCTACAGTTTTGGTGCATTGTAATGGATATAACTTCTAAAGCAACAATTTGTTAGATTACTTGTCAGAAATTCTTCTTCCCAAGTTATTCATCTGAAGACTATATAATCTTTGCATCAAGGTACATCATAGATCCTGCTAGTTACCATTCTTTACAGTTACTTAGTAAATATGCAATCTCCCTGATAGGATAATCTTTCAGCCTTATTGTTAAAAAAAGAAGAGAGAATCTAGACACGAGTTGAGTCAACCAAACTTAGTAATAAGTTTTATAAGTTTCAAGCCAATAATGGTCATCGAACCTAATAAATACTTTGAATAAGACCAGTTTTCTTTTCCATGTGGTATATATTCTCTAAGTTTGGTTCTTGAGCCACCATGGTTGGCTTACCTAAGGAGAAAGTTCAAGCGACACCGAAAATATTTTAAGTCCATAATGAACAATTTTTTTGTGATAAATGGTATCCAATAAAAGTGTGGTATATGGTCACTAGTGTGCCTAATTTTCTTTCATTAATCATAGTGTGGTACAGGTTTATTGCAATCTTTTTATTGTTTTTGTTTTGTTTTTTCTTGGTGTATGTTTTACATGGAAATATATTGATTTTATTTTTGCTTCCATTTTACACCAGTTGAGAGATGTGAAGAGTGAATTATTCAATGTGTGATAGTAGGTGTGATGAGGTTGTTGAAGAAGATAAGTTTGCATTTCTTGATCCTGACAAGTTATACATAAAAAAATGGAAGATGTGCTGACGGTGATGATTCGATGGAAAGGGATATGTGGGTTAGAGACATCAGTTTGTACATAGATATGTTAGTTGATAATATAGATTTCTTGAATATGAATAGCGAAAATGAGCACACATCCCAAGTTTAATGCTAAGGTTGATATGAAAAATTTTGTCTTCAATTTTGGGACGTGCTTTAGTAATGT
Source organism: Eucalyptus marginata (assembly GCA_014182565.1). Classification (NCBI taxonomy): domain Eukaryota; kingdom Viridiplantae; phylum Streptophyta; class Magnoliopsida; order Myrtales; family Myrtaceae; genus Eucalyptus; species Eucalyptus marginata. The sequence goes on from CM024590.1 coordinate 25,838,178, forward strand.
TGAGGAGTTTAGAGAGGCTAATAGGAACCATTCCATAAAAAAAAAAAAAAAAATGGAGAAAGGTGAGGCTTAGTAAGAATACACCTAATGAGGGCAGTGTCTTTCGAGGATTGTGATTAGCTTATATATGCTTCTAAAGTGCAAAGAGAGCATACATTACAAGTCAAAACCTAACCCCATACATACATGTGCTAGAGCTCTATATATTCTTCAAATAAGCACTAAATTGTTAGCAAATAAAAACCGTTATAGGTTGAGAAACAATCTTACATGACCAGGTGCTTCAATGAAAAACATTATGGAGTCTGAGAATGTTTTAAAGTTGTCGACGATAACATAGAATTAGGACAATAGTAATTAGTATGATCACAAGGAATGAGGAGGAGCAATTTTGGATACTTAGGAGCTATTGCCAAGCACTTCTTGACGCCAACCCAGGATCCACATATATAATCAAGACCGAGTAATGTCAAGACCAATTCAAGTTTAGGGAAGTCTACATTTATTTGAATGTATTAAGGAGGGGCTTTGTAGAAGGATGTAGGCGCTTTGTGGGGTTTGATAGTTACCATTTGTCATTAGGATAAAAAGGTATACTTCTAGTAGCGATGGGTGTATATGACAATAGTAAAATGTATCCCTTTGCATAGACAGTTGTCGGACAAGAAACATACAAGACTTGACAATTGTTTATTAGTTTGATTGTAGAAGACTTGGGGATTATGAACCTTAAAAGTTGAAAGTATTGGACTTTCTTGTGTGACAAACATAAGGGATTGGTGAAGCAGAACATAGTTTTTGCATAAAGCATCTTTATGAAAACTTTATATTGCATCACAAAAGAGTAGAACTTAAAAAGCTCATTTAGAAGGCTACCATGCCAATTGGGGTATGTGATTTTGACTTGGTAATGGAAGAGCTAAAGGCAGTTGATGACAAAGCTTATGATTGGTTGTCTCAGAGGCTTCCAGTGCAATGGAGAAAGTCCTACTTCAAGACATGCTCATAACATGACATTTCCTTGAACAACTGGTGTGATAGTTTCAACAAAAATATCATTGATGTTAGGGACAAACCTATCATCACAATACTTAAAGCTATAAGGGTGCAACTCATGAAAATAATTCATAAGTAAAAAGATGGGATGGCTAAGTACACTAATGTGATTAGTCCTAATATCTTGAAGATATCAGATCTTCAAAAATAGTTTTCAAATCACGGATTACTACTTAGAATGAAGAGGATGAATTTGAATTGAATGGGTCATATGGAGACAAGAGAATTGTAAATATTAGACATAGATCTTGTAGCTGTAGAAAATGGGACATCAATGGGATCCCTTGCTGTCATGTTGTGGCAACTCTTATATACGTGAAGGAAGGGCTCGAAAAATAGGTCACACAAGCATCATTTAGTAAGCATTCATGTAGAATTATAGCCATGTTGTGCTTGTTGTAGATTCTACACACATATGGCTTGCTAGAGAACCATTACTCCCACCGAATGTGCCCAAGCAAGTTAATGGAAAGAAGAAAGAACAAAATTAATGAGTCAAACAACTGATAAAATAAAACTTTGAAGATAAGAAAGAAGAAATTTGTGTAGGAGCCTGTAGGAACAAAGTTAAAGAGATGGAATACTATAATCACTTGTGGAAAATTTGGCCGGTTAGGCCATAACAAGCATCATTGCAATAATCCATCAGAAGTATCAATGGCAATGGCAAAGACAACATCATCTTTAGTACCTGCAACTTCATCTGAATCACAACTTGAGACAGTTGAATTGCTTGTTTCAAGTTTCGTAACATCTCAAACTTGTTGACATCTATAAGAAGGACGAAGATGCGGGTATCCATCTGCCCTTGATTTTGTCCTAGAAGTATTCTTAGTGGCGCTTTACTTTTTTTTGACTAATCAAATTATGGTTTGATCCAATAGTAGGTAAAGAGGAGGATGTAAGGATCTTAACTTGAAAGTAGTGGAAGGCAAGCAATTCTTTTCCGAAGAAATGCAAGACCAACATCATAATTTTTTTTTTATTAATTAATATGGATGGATTTGTATAGGTCTATTTTGGGAGCATTTTAAAGTATAGATATGTATAGGCCTATTTCGTTAGGAAGATTTCTTTTCTTGGAATGCTTCTCTTTTCCATCAAATCGGTGGTGTTTTGTTATCATCAAGGAGAACCACACAACCACACAATAGTTGTTTTGGCTATTGTGTTGAAGAAGGTTTGCTTTTCTCCAGTCTAGGTCCTGCATTGTTATAGTACTGTTTAGTTTATACAGTTATCCCTTAATGCCCGTTGACTTGATCAATGGCTTTGAACATATGGTTGCTCTTGTTTGCTATATATTCTCAAGCTAAATTATGTTGTCTAAATTACATCATGACATATGTCTTGTGTTGTATGATGTCTCATATTGTAACTCTTTATCTGTCCTTGGTTTTTGAACTTGATTGTAGATGTTGGAGATGTGGTACTTTACCCCTCTATGATGGAAACCATGTAGAGCACAAAAAGCTATTGGGACATAGTTGGTCCTTTGCTGTTGAAGAAGATAAAAGAGTAGATCGTACTGTATTCATATGGCCAATGTGGCATGTTAAACTAAAGGAGGAAGCAATAGAGATGATTGCATGAGGTGATTTGAACCAAGTATAATTGGTAGAGAAATGATTTTGGTAGAACCATTTAAGTTCACTAAAATCAAATGATTTTTAGTCCCCCTAGAAACGAGTTCATGAAAAGGAAACAAAGGCAAGAAAGTAATACTGAGTTTCGAAACTTGGGAAGTCAAGGATCATGCTCCACAAAAAGAGAATTTGGGTGCCCCAAGTGAGAGGGAACAAAGAACCTAGAAGATAAGAAAAGAAGAACATGGAGAATTTAGGGCTTTATTTTTAGGGTTTGTTAACTTTTATCCATATTTTTGGTACAAAATTGGCCATGTTCTAGCCACCAAAAATGTCACACGCTCTCAATGGAGAAACATTTGGTCATCTAGTGATTTCATGCCCTTATTTGAGATTGATTTAGCTACGTAATTTCCTTATTTGAGATAATGTCTACTTTGAATTCTTATTTGAAAACATAGTCCCACTTCAAGTCCTTATTTGGAATTTTTGCTATACATATTATGGACAACCACACCTTGTCTCATATATCAATAATTCCCATTTTTCATTTTAATTGACAAATAAAACATAAAACGTAAGGGAATCCTTATAGAATTTTTTTATAAAAGTCCTCGATTATCATCACCTGCACTTAAAAGGAAGGGTCCAATCTTTTGGACCATTTGTTCTTTTTAGTGAAACTTGAGATTGGTTGACCAACATCAGAACTACATTATCTACTAAACAAGTTTCATGACTAAATAAAGTTGAAAGGAAATGTACAGTATTACAAAATAAATTTGGATTCCGTTTGTTTAACATAAAATGATTAATCTAAAAAATATTTTCCTAAAAATAATCAATTATATCACTTAAAATAATTAATCAATAAATAACATTTTCAATAAACAATTTATGTCTTAATATTTTTGTGGACGATGAGCATATTTTTGTTCATTCATTTTAGTGCAAGAGACTAAGCCCCAGAAGTGGGCTTACTTCACTGGGCTTATGGGCTCTAGAAGATTGACCCAGGGACTCGTTTATAACTTTCAACGAAAAAAGGGTGCTGGATTTAGAAATTCCAAACAGCTACTGGAGCGAATGGCAAATATGAAGAATTTTCCTCCTCGCTCTTCTTCCGCGGAAAAAAGCAGCAGCCTCTCTCTCTCTCTCTCTCGCTGAAACAGCCATGGCCGTGCCGCCGAACCTCTTCCAACCTCTGTACCAACCTCAGCAGCAGCAGCAGCAGCAGCAGCAGCAGGAGTCGTCTCCTTTCAGGTATCCGCGCCTCGTACGGAAGGAATCGTCGTACTTGTGTTTACACCTCGCTTACGGTTTTCGCTCGTTGTCTGATCCCTCCTTATCCGATTCAATCTGACCCTTTTCCTCCCTTTCATTTGGCGATCGCTAGGAATTTCTACGCAGACGGCGGTCAGGTCTCGCCGCTGGCCGCGTTATACGGCCCCGGCGCCGTGCAGGATCGGCCTCAGCATCCTCCGTACGCACCTCCCTGTAAGAATCCCCATCCCTAACCCTATCTTTCGTTTGTTTTTCCGTTATCTGCGGGAGGAAGTTAGGAAATCTTAGTAATGGCGAGGCGATTTAGATTGAGGAACGCTACTTGTGATTCTTTCTCGTGTCTCTCGAGGAACTGCGGAAATGGAATTCAGCTAGGTTTCATCTTTTTTGTTTTTTTTTTTTTTTTTTGAAAATATTGAGGTCGATCCGCCCTTTCCGGAAGCTAAAGTTTTTTTTTCTTTTTCGAAATGTGAAGGACTTCTTACTAATTTCCCTGCTCACAACGTGTGCTACTTCAGGACCCGAATGTTGATTGATTGATTGCGCAGTTGTTTTCGTGATGGCTGGACATTGTTGCTTATTGTGGTGTCGCGTGTTCTTTATTTAGTTACTGTTGTCGGGGTGGCGCCTGGTACTCTCCCTGCTGCAGATGGGAATGACGGTGGGGCTGATCTGCAATTCAATTTTGGGCTGGAACCGAAGAGAAAAAAATTGGAAGAGCAAGATCTGTTGGAGAACAACAATTCGCAAGTGTCGTCTATCGAATTCTTGCAAGCCAGATCGGTCTCTACGGGCTTAGGTTTGTCCCTTGATAACAGCAAAATGGCTTCTTCCGGAGACTCTGCCTTGTTATCGCTCCTTACTGATGATGTTGATCGAGAGTTGCAGCAACAGGATGCAGAGATCGACAGATTTCTTAAGTTTCAGGTTTGTTAATCTTTCACTTAGGTGTGCATTTTGATCTCACCTCTGCGTATTTTGATATATTTTCTCGGTTGGTTGTTTTATTTTGTCATTTGGTTACAATTAGATCAGTAATTAGTTCTGGAAGGGAACCTTGATTTGGTATTCCAGAAATATATATTGCCATTTCTTGATAGGTGAATGCCAACTATAGGCCATGATTGTATCTTATGCCCTGGTCTTTTCTCCATCCCCATATGAAAGAGAAAAAAAGGAAGTTCTTGTGTCACTATCACCTGGATTTGTACTCTGTAAACCAGTGGACAATATTTTCAGATTGTAAGAATGTCTTTTCCAGTAGATTAGGAGCTCAAATTCCAGGGATTATAGAGAAGTGCATTGCATTGGGTTTTTGTTTTGAAGTGAGTTGCTGAGTAAATTTGCACCTGCTGGTAGTATTTAGTATGTTGTATAACCGTTGCCTTACCCATTTGACAATTAGAATTCAGAAGTAGTTGTGGAATTGCAATTGTAATTGCTGTATTGTCAGAAAGTGTTTCTTTCAGCATTTTGAGTTGTCAGAGAGATTCATTCCCCAATAAAAGTAATGAAGAGTCCCAGAAACATGAGAACAGTTCTTGGAGTTCTCTGTCAGCCAGACTTGTCTCTTTCTGCCCGGTGCGGGAACAAGATCTGTGTGGGGGCACCTCAAAAATCACTTGGGCCTGTCTTGAAGCTGCGCCTCCTGAAGCTTCTGGAGGGGCAAGAGTAGAGGACTTTCTTTTCCAGGACAATGGCCATATATATTCTAAAATATGCAAAAGTTTCAAGGCTTGGAGAGAGGGTTTCTTTTCCAGGACAATGGACTTATGCATTCTGAAATATGCAAAAGTTTCAAGGCTTAGCCTTGCCTACAAACATTTTACTAGCCCAGAAATGTACCAAAAAGAATTGGCCCAAGTAGACTTAACTTTTTTTCCTTGGACTCATGCAATATGTATGTAATATGGCAGATTCAAAATACTCTGTAAGAATGTTATTAAAAGAAATCTGTAAGAAAAGTCAATGGACTTGTTGCAAATTGCAAAATTGCACTAGCCCCAATAATATGTTTAAGATGGGTATGCCATTGTTACAGTTGGGATTAAGGGACTGAGTGTATTATCTAGTTGGACTTGTGGAGGAATCAATGTTGTATTGTTGCTCTAGATACTTTGAGGAAGACCTAGGAGATCAAATATATATTCATGTTCAGTTTATGAGCAATTGAAATTCACATTTAAAAATGGGTTCCATGTGATTGATATATACCTAGTACGAGTCTAGTCCTTCCAATATGCAAGTGCAAAACATAATGAGCACAAGAAAGGAATGTTTTGACATATATACTGGTCAAATGCAGATGTGGAACCAGAAAATAGCACCGGATGGATGTGCATGTACACTTGTTCTTCCACTTATCAATCTTCAGGCACAATGCATTAGTGAAATAGGTAGATGTGGACCTGCTATTAGTGTGGGGACTATGATGTCTTGACACCCGGGAAACACATCAAAGATGTGGTGGGCAAGTATGATATGTGTTAAGGTTGGAGTGGCAAGTTGTCAGTACTATGGTAATCTGTTCAAAACTCAGTTTTAGTCTGTCCTGTACTGTGTTTCTTCTATTCTCCATTGTGGAATTTTTATAGTATTGTAAGAAAACTCTGTTTGATTTCTTGGACATTACAGCTAATATTGAATTGAACTGACCAGTTTCATTTGTGCTGCTCTAATATGATGCATCTGTAAATAGACTATTGGCTTAGTCAGTAACTGTCTTTCCTCCAATTTCAGGCTGATCAACTTCAGAAATCTATCTTACAGAAGATTCAAATTGGCCAACTTCAGTCTATTTCATTTGTTGAGGACCAAGTCCTTCAGAAAATCCAGGAGAAAGAAGGAGAAATAGAAAGCATAAACAAGAAAAATAAGGAACTCAAGGAACAGATCGAACATCTCACTGTTGAAGCAGGTGCTTGGCAACAGCAGGCTAGATACAGTGAGAACATCATCACCGCTCTTAAGTTTAATCTTCAGCAAATCTATGCTCAAAGTAGAGATAATAAAGAAGGTTGTGGTGATAGTGAGGTGCATGATACAGCTTCTTGCTGCAATGCTCATGCGACAGACATTCAACTGCTTTGCAATGGCACCAATGGTACAAAACAGATGATTTGTAAAGTTTGCAGAGTCAATGAAGTATGTATGTTGTTGCTACCTTGTAAGCATCTCTGCCTTTGTAGATACTGTGAGAATAAGCTTCAGGTTTGTCCTGTATGCCAGTCACCGAAGTTTCATGGCATGGAGGTCTATATGTCATGATAGTTAGAACAATTGAATGTTAAATGCCTTCATCTGATAGCTAATGGCTCAAGTTTTTAGGTATCAAAGCAGAAGATTTAGTGTTTGAATTGATCTTCAGATCTTTATTTGCCTCTCCACGGTTTAAATTTATGCCAAAATTTTAGAGCATTTAGAGTATAGTCACACTTCCACCTAACAAGTTAAGCTTTTAGGGCCGATATAAATAATGTGGAAGTGTCATACGACCCTAGAAACTGCTGCATTGTTTGTATCTTAATCCTTTCTTTTAGTATGTGATATGTTAATCTCACAGAGCTTGCTCATTCTGTTTGTAAGTGCGCGTTGCCCTTTTTTTCCCTGTTAGCTTGCCCCTAGGACAGACTTGCAATGGCACGTGTTTGTTCTTATGTTGTTACCCTTCTTCAGTAATCCGGAAATATTTCCATTTCCCTTTCAATGCGACGACGCAATTCCAAAGAAGCTTCTGATATTCATTTCAACCGTAGTCCTGTATTTCTTGGACTTCTACTTGAAGGGCCTCAAGAGATATCGGAAAGTTCTCTCAGTATTTAAGTAGTGAAACCTGAATTGCACAATTGGGTTCTCCAGTAGATTTTGGGGGAGATATTGGTTAAATACCCGAAACCTATATTTTACCGAAATGGCTTGATGTTATCGAGGGGGAGGCTAAGTCTAGCAAGAATAGTCGCCAGAGTAATTTTTTTTTTTTTTTGGTCTAATGCCAGAGTAATTTAAACGGATGTTTTTCTAAAAGTTTTAATGTCAAAGCGGTTGATCTTAAAAGTTTTGATGCTACGTTAGGTGCTGTACGATGGCTTTGACATCGGTACTATACTTAATCTCATTTGAAGCCCCGCATCTCTTGCGCATGCATTTGTGAGTAACGTCATTTCCTCATCTTGGGAGCATTTCTCGACCTTCCTAGTTTTTTATGGGTCTTAGCGGTGTGTCTGTGTATGCAACATCTGACATTGCTTTTCTTATCGATGAGAATGTAAGCTGAGGCAAAACCCGGCTTGTATATATATATATTTGCTTTCTTTTGTTATGAGTGAAGCGGTCTCCTTTTGATTTTCTGAGCGATCTTTAGTTTTGATTTTTGGTTTTTGGAGGTTTTATGATCCTTATAATTCGATTATTAAGTAATGCCAAAAAACTCAAAACTTTCCAAAACCTCTAGATAGTGAGATATGAACTTACATATTTTTTGCATTATTTTGAAGAATTTTAAAACATTTTAGATCCATAAGTAATCTTCTCACTTGAAGGAAAAGGCTAATAAGACGTGTTAGGAAGTTTTCCTATCAAGTCTCTAACAGGAGACAAACTTATTAAGAAATTGGATGAACTTATGCGTCAAGTCTCAATATATAGGGCGTGTTTAGTAATAATTCTGTTTCGGAGAACAATTTTTTATCAAAAATGATTTTTTCTGATTTTACTTCCAGAAATAATTTCTGAGTAAAAGAACGCGCTTTGTAATTGTTCAAAATTTCTATTCCCGGGATAGAAATGCATTTGGTAGGATTTTTAAATTCTTTTATTTATTTTAATTTTTTTAATAATTTTTTTATATTTTTCTTAATTTTCTCTTTTTTTTTTTTTTCTTTTTCTTTTTCTCTTCTTCCTCCTTTTTCTTTGTAGTCGGTTGTCGGAGGCTCGTTTGGCCAAGGCAAGCCTCGGCCTCGGCCTCGCTAGATTTGGGCGAGGTCGACTTTGCCTAGCCAAGGCGAGGCCGAGCCTCCCGACCACGGCGAGACTCAAGTCGACGAGCCTCGCCGTGGCTTGGCATCGTCGGGGGCGACGACACTCGGTGAGGTCGCCAGCCCTCATTTGGTTGGTCCCCGGCCATAGCGAGGCTGGCGATCGGCCAAAAGGAAGAAGAAGAAAGGGAAAGAGAAGAAGAGAAAAGAAAAGAAAAGAGGATAAAAGAAAAAAATAGGAATTGATACTAAGAATTGTTCTCGAGAATAAGAAATTACTTTTTTTTACTTCTTGATTCTGTTTCAAATCTATTCCCGGGAACAAAAAATTTACCAAATAGATTTATGTTTTTTTTTCCCTTTTGGGGAACAAAAGAACAAAAATTGTTGTTTCCCGGAAAGTTACCAAATAGGGCCATAGCTTTCCAGCTCTCTACAATATATTTGCATGCACAATTGGTTACTTTCATGCCCTTTTAAATTAGTGGATAAGCGGTATGTGTTTTGTCTCCGTTTTAATTAATTTAGCAAGTGATAAGAGTTAAATTTACAATAATGGATTTCAACAAATAAAAAAAATTAGGAAATTCAATTACATTTTTGTAAATAGCATGGTGGCACCAAATTCAAATGTTTGCCTTATAATTAAAATAGATGAAAATTGCATGATCCATATAAGTACATGTAGGTTAAGAAGCATTCGTTTGGCATAGTGTTAGTATGCTTTATTATTAGTCAAATTACGTGCTCAACATGTTAAGTATGTTTTTTTCCTTTGGGCCGGAGAGATGATGTTTTTTTTTGGATCCAAGATGATGGGGATTGACCCCGCGTAAATGCTGCACTTTTGCTGGAGATTGAAACTTTAGGCCCAATGAGTTTCTGACATCGTCAGCAAGGTATAGCATTATAATGCATTCGTATTTACGTATTTCGCGTCTTTAAAATATATTTGCAAGTTATAAGAGAATGAAAAGATGAAATCTATTTCATTGTACCGCATGTTCTCGCAATTTCTGTTAATCTACTTGTTTAATGATGGCTCATCTGCTCCGGCACCATATGATTGAACAGTTGGTTTTAAGATCTTAGGTTTAAGTTTGTATTGCAAAACTCAAAGCATTATCCTTAAGTTCGTTTAACACAAAAATTATACAAAAAGTCTTAAACCTATTGTATGGTAGTTAATTCAGTTCTAAACTATTTAATTTAGTTTATTTAGTTATAAAAATCTTAACAATTTGCTAATATAATTCTTCTGGTCTAAAAATCTTAACGATTTGCCAATATAATTTTTCTAATTTTGGCTTAAAATCATTGACATAGTAGTCTAGTAAATGCTAGTCATCCTAAGTGGTATGGCTGGCTGATGCTAACGGGGTTGAATTTTACAATCATTTAAATTTATTTGAATTATTTCCTATTTTTCCTTTCTCCTTTCCTTTTCCTTTTTTTCCCTATTTCTTATCGCTTGCGGTTGGGCCTCGGCAATGGCTAAGGACTTTGTTGGGCACAAGTGAGGATCACTCTTGCCCTCCTTGGATCTGGAGAGTGTGGGTGAAGGTTGTCCTCTTTGAATCTGGCGAGGTCATTAACCTAGTGCCAAGGTTTTAGGGACCAAGGAAGGGAAATAGAAAAAGAAAGAAAAAAAAAACAAAAAAAGGAACCAAAATTAGAAAATATTGAAAATTGTCCATGTTTACGTCAACTATATCACGTAGGTCGGCCAGCATCTATGTCAACGATCTTTAACTAAAATTGAGTGGAATTACTATTTTGACAAAGTGTCCAAATGTTTATAATCAAATTGGTTGAATTGAATAGTTTGGGATTAAATTGGTTGTCATATAATGGGTTTAGGACTTTTTGACAATTATTCCTTTGTTTAACTATCTACAGCACTTGTGCATGATATTAAGGTACATCTTAGTTATCTAGTGGTTGTTAATAAAATATGACATACATCTTCCTATATATATATGGAAAAATTTCTAGATTAACATTAAGAATGTCACTAGTAAAACTTTTTGTACTTTACATTGATTATATTAACAGCATTATAATTAAAGCAAATGCAATCTCTATTTTTAAGGGATGTCAATCCTTTTTTTCTTCCTTTAACATATCCCCATTTAGTTGCTTTATAATTATTCTATTGATGGACAAATGAATAAATTACTCCATCTTATCTCTCATGAATTTCAATTTTTAAACTTTGGATATTTTATGTCATATGAATAATCTAACCAAAAAAAGATCAAATCTCAAATTCTACATTTATGTGTGCACCCTTTTTATATTGTCAATCCTTTTATTTCCTTAATATAATTTGCATATTTTGGCTTTGGAAATCTTTTAAGCTTTAATTTTTCACATACACACAACCCAACCCGTCTACACTTTTGCTCGTCTTGAAGGAAAAAAAGTAATCATCTTGAATATAAAATAGAACTAAACTTTTCTCATGCTCTCAATATTAAGTTTGTGGTATTGGTATTGGTAATTCTCTTGTTATCAATATTTGGTCTTAATTATATCGAGAAAAAAATGGTTTTCTAATATTGAGAAAATTTACATTTCGTTTCAAAAATGAAAAAAAGTAGAGCCAGATGCTACCCACATGGTTATGCCTTTACCTTCCCCAGGGGTAGAACATTTGATTCTACTTTCTCTATCATGAGGTAAAAGACTTATGTCAACTTAATAACATTTTCCTCGTTTTATTTGAATATTAAGATAATAATATTGACAGTGGTATTTGGTATGGGTATCGATATACGATACCCAAAAGCAAAATGTTTCAAATGAAGAAAGAGAACATGTAAATGAATTATCTTGAAGAAAAATGATGCGGTAACTTCCTATTCATGAGCACATTTAAACATCAAAAGCAAAATGTTTCAAAAGAATTAGGGAAAATTGAAACGCTTTTCTAAAACTGATTCAATAACCTCCCACAAGATCAGTGGAGAACTTTTCAACAGCAATTTTCACTAAACCAATACCCTAAGAAAAGCTCATTTTAGATTAAGTCCCAATTTTACCATAATTTTTTTTCAATCCCATAAAAATCCCAACTTTAAATCCAGTTTCAATTCTACATCAAACTTTTTTTTGTCTCATAAAAAACTATCAACTATTACTTGAGTTCCAAATTTACCTTCATTAGCCTTCCATCCAAAATTTCTTGTTGACATTCGAAAGACGAAAAACTCCCAAGTGCGAGCTATTTGAGTGGCCAAGTGCGAGCTCTCCAAACACCAGAAATGGAAGACTCTAGAGCATGACAGATTGAAGACTAAGGGCGCGTTTGGTAATAATTCTGTTCCCGGGAACTGATTCTGACTATAAATGATTATTTTTTATTCTGTTCCCTAGAACTGATTCTGAGTAAAAAAATGCGTTTGGTAACTGTCCAAAATTTTTGATTCTGGAATAGAATTGCGTTTGATATCGTGCTAATTAATTATGTTCCAAATTAATTTCTTTTGATTTTTAAATAATTTTTAAATAATTTTTTTACTTTTTACTTTTTTTTTTTTTTTTTTTTTTTTATTTTCTTTTTTTTCCCTTTTCTCCTATTCTTCTTCTTCTTCATGTGGCCGGTCACCGGACCGGCGATCGGCCAAACGAGGGCCGATGACGCTCACCGGAGCGTCGTCGGCCCCGGTGAGGCTCGCCCCTCGTCGGCGGTTGGGTGAGGCTCGGCCTCGCCGGATCCGGCGAGGTCGAGCCTTGCCGGTGGCGAGCCGGCCTCGGCCGGGGCTAGGCGAGGTCGGCTTGGCCATCGGCGGGGTTGGGCGAGCCTTGCCCGGCCTCGGTGAGGTTGGGCGAGCCTCGCCCGCCGCCGGCGAGGCTTGCCTCGGCCACCGGTGAGGCTCGCCCAGCCTCGCCTGGCCATCGGTGAGGCTTGGCCTCGCCGGTGGCTAGGCTTGCCTCTGGCGAGCTCGCCGGACCGGCAACCGGTGGCAGACGGTGGCGGACGGCAGTGGCGGGTGACGGCGGACGGTGGCGGATGGCGGTGGCGGGCGGCGGCGGACGGCGGCGGGTGGTGATGGATGACAATCGCGGGATGACGGAAGGGAAGAATGAAAGTTTCACTGTTTTGATTCTTTTTTTGATTCTCGGACGAAGAATCATATATTTTTTTTTTTTTTTGATTCTCAATTCTCTTCCCAATCTGTTCCCTGGGACAAATTTGTTCCCGGGAACAAAAATTTTACCAAATGTGATTTTCGTCCCAAACTGATTCTGGGAACAAAAAATCAGAATCAGGCACTGTTTAGCACGTTGCCAAATAGCACCTAAGTGTAAAATTGAAGATTCTCGACCGAGATGAAGAATGACTCTTTTAAGAGTAAGAGCGATGGAAGAAAACCATTTCTTATGACTCTAACTTTTGGCCTAATTTCAGATCCAAGAATATGTTGTTTGGGCTAACGTGGAAATTCATCTCTAAAAGACATCTTCTTGTATTTGTAATTTGGGGGAAAAAAACTATAGCAATGATGTGGAAATGTCATGTAGGATCACTAAGGACAATTTTGTACGAGGGCTTAACATGGGCAGATATGAGACTTAACAAAAAATTGGTAGTTTTTATGAGGAGACAAAAAGAAGTTTATGGTATAATTGGGATTGGACCTAAAGTTGGAGATTTTTTAGGAGACAAAAAAAAGTTTAGGGTAAAATTAAGATTGTAGTTAAAGTTGGAGATTTTTTAGAGTATTAGTTTAATTTTCAATAAAATTTTACCTCGATCAAGTATACTCAAGAAAAAAATTGAACTAATTAGCATCGCAATGGAGGAATTTCCATTTGCTACTGTAAAAATCGATTCTATCAAGGATTCTAAAAAACTTACGAATATTATCGACCTCCATAAGAGAGATGGGACTTGAATAAAAATTTAGTCTGAGGATATCAAAAAATCTAAACTCATTTTCATTGAAAAACTTAGGTCAATAAGTTATGGTCAACTATGATATGTTGTTTGTTTCGCCTCCAATCAAATCTGCAATGTGAGATTTTACTAATGTATCTCACAAGTGCACATCAACGGTCTTCCCCTCATGTGAAGCTTTAGTATTGGGTTAGCTCACTCTTATTGATATATCCACTTGGATCAACATGTCTCAAAGCTTGAATCTCAACCTTGTTACGTCAAAGGTAGCGCAACAACTATAACTCACCTTCTCCCCGTAGTTTCTTCTGCTAGACCAAATCATTAAGTTTTGCCTTAGGACCATTACCACACATTACAACCTTCGCTTTAGGTCTCTTTCGCCAAACCGAATTAAGGTTGTCAAAAACCATATCATGAGATATTCACCAAACATCAATACATGCGCGTGCGTGTACACACACACACATATGGAGTTATCAATCAACCATCAGCTCTAGACAAATTTTTGAGACGCATAATAGAATCTTGCTACTTCGTCCAAGGAGATAACAAGAAGAGAACTCAAGTCTGAACCCATCAACATATCTATTTGGACATGTCTTCATCAAAAGCTTAACTAAGTCAATTAGTCATTAATCAATTATGGTGTATTAGTTGCTCCACCTCACATCAAATCTCCTGTTTGAAAATTTACTAATATCTCTGACATGTTCATAGCTCTTTTGTGGCTCCCCAATTTCTATTACCTTTGATGCGGTTGCGGGATAGGCGAAAGTTATTTTGAATGATTATTGAAGATGGGTGAGTATATGAAGATGAATGTTGATGGGTAATTGCTAAATGAGGGATAGAATACAATCGAAACCAAGGTGTATAGGACATGCCACTAGCCAAGGATCAAGATTGGGATAGAAGAAGCTTACCGCCAAGGCCTATAGGAAAACCACCAGCCAAGTATGCAATGCTTCTTTGGCTCACTATCAAGGAAAAATCCACCTTCTAAGGATATAAAAACCACGAGTAATCCATTCTCCAAAGATATTCACTTTCACAAAGGAAAATCTCAAATATTTATATACTCAAAATTTACTATTTTGAGAATTTGCCTCATTATATGGAGGGATAATTATATAGGAAATAGATGAACACAAGTAAATACCTAATTAATTAAAGACATAGGAACTAGAAAAGCATAATAATGACCTAGGAACTAGCAAATGTATTAAAACATTTAGAGACTTGAACTTTGACTCTTTGAAAACTACAACACACTTAAGACTCCTAATGACATTTGACTTTAAAATAGACTCTAAATTTGTTCGTCTCCTTAGGTAGCTCAATAGTCATCTTTTGAAGATTGCCAAACAACAAAGGAAATTGTCCAGAATAGCCTTCGGTTGTTAGATAGTCTTTTAATAGTTTCAGATCGATAAGAAACTTAAATATCTATGTCTTGATAGTTGATCATCAACCACGAAATCAACATCTTGTCCACCAAATCAACAACTCTTCCGC
This sequence comes from Eucalyptus marginata, assembly GCA_014182565.1. NCBI lineage: Eukaryota > Viridiplantae > Streptophyta > Magnoliopsida > Myrtales > Myrtaceae > Eucalyptus > Eucalyptus marginata. Next base: position 25,853,498 of record CM024590.1, read on the forward strand.
ATAATCGACATCTTCCTCCTGAATCGATCGATGAATCCCAATGCTCCCGAATCAATCTCCCCATGCTGTGAAGATTTGTCCTCAAATCCTGTCATTGCCTCATCTCCAAGATGGCCTCTCCAACAAACTAGATAATACATAAGCTTGAGAGAGAATGTTTCGAGGCATATGAAATGAAATTGGCAAATAATGTCTCTAGCCATTATAATCATTCCCTTTTCTTTTTTAACCTCAGGATTTGCCTCAACAAATTTATGTGGACATCCATCATTCATAATATCATAGTTGCTAGATGATGTCTGGATGATTGGTATCTTCCCTTCTTCAACTTGTTCTATGATTTGGTCTTGCTCCTTTGATTCAAACTCTACATCATATGGATTTTGTTGAGTCTCTTGATGTTCCAAATCAATCTTCTCAATGTCTTCAATGGTGATAACCTTTTGGTTAGGACAATCCACTTGTAGATGCCCATATTTGTAACACTTGAAGAACTTGTTATCTTCACCATCTGATTTGTTTTTGTGCTCTTTAATGATCTTGAGGGGCTTTTCCATTTCTTTCTCCTGTTTTGAACAATTTGCAACTTGGTTAAAAGAAGTACAATCGAAGAAATATGTACCTTTAATTGAAGGGCTAGTTGAAAATCTCTTGCCAGCCTTTAGTCGTTTTTCTAGGAGGTTGATATTTTTCTCCATTTGTCGAAGTTTGAAGTATAATAAATGCTTTTGTAGTTACTGCACTTGCCTCCTTAAATCATTTAATTCTATGTCTTGTAGGCTTCTTTATTGTGCTATAGGAGACTCAATGTTTGGTCCACGTTGACGATGACCAACCATTTCTTCTTCTTCTTCTTGTTCTTCTTCTTCTTCTTTTGTTTTGTTTTGTTTTGTTTTTTTTTTCAATAGAAATATGAGAGGAGATGCAAGATAGGTAACATAAGGAATCATTCAAAATGAGTTCAAATTTGAGCTTTGATACCAATTTGATGTGGTTGTAGGATGTGCGATAGTTGTTTTGAGTGATTATTGAAGAGGGTGAGTGCATGAGGGATGAATGTCAATGGGTAATTGCCAAATGAGGGATAGAATATGATCGGAACCAAGGCGTACAGAATGTGCCACCAGCCAAGGATCATGATCGGGATAGACGAAACTCACTACCAAAGCCTATATAAACCACCGGTCTAGGATACAAGACTTTCGGATTGAAGAAGCTCACCACCAAGGCCTATAGGAAAACCACCGGCCAAGGATATAGTACTTCTTTGGATCACCACTGAGGAAGAATCCACCTTCTAAGGATATAGAAACTAGGGGTAATCGCTCTCACAGAGGAAAATCTCAAACATTCATACACTCAAAATTCATTATCTTGCATTTGAGAATTCACCTTATTATAAAGAGGGATAATTATATAGGAAATAGACTAAACATTGAACACAAGAAACTACCTAATTAATTAAAGACATATGAACTAGAAAAGCATAATAATGAGCTAGGAACTAGAAAATGCATTAAAACATCTAGAGACTTGAACTTTGACTCTTTAAACACTACAACACACTTAAGACTCCCTAATGACACTTGGCCAGACGCAAAGTAATTAAAATAGACTCTAAATTCGTTCGTCTCCTTGAGCAGCCCAGTAGTCATCTTTGAAGATTGCCAAACAACAAAGGAAATTGTCCAGAACAACTTTCGATTGTTATAGTCTCTTAGTAGTCTCGGATCGATCGATGTCTCGATAGCTGATCATCAACCACAAAATCAACAAGTTGTCCACTGAATCAACAACTCTTATGCATAATCGACATCTTCCACTTGAATCAATCAATAAATCCAAATACTCCCACATCAATTTTCCCAAAGCCTATGCTCACATTGTCTACTAGATTGGATATTCAAATTTCAAAAATTGTAAGGAGTCGCCATTAATAGATTTTAATTAACCTAAGTCTTAGACACCTAGAATACTTAAGCAGATATAGAAAAATAACTATCTACGCAACTTATGTAGGTGATCGATCTATATACACAATCGATATTTGGTTAAGCATATGGACATATTAAGTATCCTGTGATGCCCTTTTGATACCACAATTCTTTGATAAACACCTCAATGCATTTATTGTATGTTTTCCGTTAGTTCATTAAGAATGAATTTTGTTAACACCCAATCACGCAAAATAGATTGCAGCAACATCTTGCGCATTAGAGTGACTCCATTGTAAGTGACTATACATCGAAATATGCGATGCATGATGTGTGATGTTGAATATTGTCCGATTGAACACCATTTCAACACAAACAAAATTCGAAATCAAAACCTCTGAGTTCCTAACATCAAACTCTTATTGGGCTTAACTGATCAATGTAATATTTGAGGTTTTTAGCTCCACTAGGGTAAATGAATGCAAGGGCTGTGACTAAATATAACATCAGGAAGCTGGGTCATGGACTTGATTCTGGACTTGTGTATATTTGTTAGCAATTGCCACACCTTCATCAAGGATGACTGAGTTTACAAACTAATGTTAAATATTCAGGACTTTTCTGTTTATTTTCGTAATGTCACTATCCTCACGGATTATAAGGCAAGCCAAAACCCCTGGTGGTGGTACGAATGTAGAACCCTTATGACTGTGAGAGGACTTTAATATTCAAGAGGCTCGTCGACTATTCGAAATAGAAAATCTTGAGGATCATTAAGAGAGCTCAAGCTGGGCCTACACCTAATGAAGCTTGCTTAACACACTCTCTTTTGAATTCACTAGTAAACGAGGAAAGATAAGTCTTGGGAAGCAAGGCTTTGTTTGAAGTATTAGGAGAAAAAGCAATAGAGAGAGAGAGAGAGAGAGAGAGAGAGAGAGAGAGAGAGAGAGAGAGAGCTTTTTTCTTCATGGGAAAGGAGAAGATTGATCAACTTTTTCTAATCATGCCCTAGAAAGTGATGACAAAGAGGAAAGTGAATATGCTCTTCCTCCATGATTACAACTATCTGCAATCTCTATCATTATGACGATTATTATTCCCACCTCCACTTCCACCTCCCCACCGCAAAACCCTCAGCCGATCTCAGTGTCTTTTCATGTAATGCTCTCTCTCTCTCTCTTCCACCCCCACCCCCCTCTCCTTTTTTTCTTTTCACCATTTCACTCCTCACTCACTCACTCACTCACTCACTTTTATCGTAAAAAGAATCATCTAAAGCCCTAGTTATAATACTGTTTTCTCGCACTGCCCCATTTCAAGAATTTCTGAAGAAGAAGCACTTTGCTTCAGTTCAGTTCAATCATGCCAAAAAACAAAAGACCCTCCCTTATTCCCTATAAAGCTGGTTTTTTTGGGGGGGTTCTACTTTCTTTTCCTTCTTCTTCTTTCCCTCGGTCAGTGGGGTCTCTGCCACATCTCCATGAGGGGCTTCCCTTCACTTTGTATCACTCCCCTTTCTTTTTCATCAGGTGTCGTACAATTCCCTTTGAATTGGATTTTGGTGGTGTCTGAAACAAATACGTGGTCAAAGTCATTCCATTTTTTTACTGTATACATGAGTGCCCACATGTACTTGGATCATGCGAGGAAGAGTAGCAACAATACAGATGTGCAGTCAAATTTACTAAAAATCGATATAACAATATAAAAGTGCACTAGAAGTATAATTCTTTTTACAAGCACTTTCTTGAGATCAAGGCATATATGTATGCATATATCGGTGGTACTAAGAAGGGTATGAGTAGACATGAGCCTTAATTTTAAAAGCATTTGTGTAGAGAGAAACAAACGCCGTGTGTTCTATGTAAAACTTATTCAAACAACGATAAAACTCACATAAACATATAACAAAAATTAGCCCATATTTTTCTCCATCTCAATGCTTCTAATTGGTGAGTAAGAAACATGAATATCACATGAATTTAACTTTGTTTAATTAAGTTAGCATGCAAGAGGTGTCCTAACTCGCAGGTTTATAACCCAACACGTAAAGGCATTTTTTCTCCAATCAGGATATACAAAGAAAAAATATTCCCCTAACAAATTTTGTGAACCTATCTTGCATCTCTAACATTATTATATATGGAAACATGTTGTGACACCTCTATAATACTTTGGTGATTTTAGACTATATATTTTGTATGTTAATCAAAATAACCCCCATTTCAAATTTCATGTGGGTACAAATAGATTTAGCTAACCGGCACCATCTGAAGCTAGCTACCATATAGTGTTCTTTTTGAGAGCTTGATTAAGGTGGATCGGGCATACTTCTTACTAATGATATTAGGGTGGGATCTCTTTCGGTAAGTTTAAGAATCGGCATAGAATAATCTTAGCCGATCCAATGAGTATATGATTTATATGAATAAGACCTAGTCAACATAAGCGGAACCATCTCAGCAAAATATATGTACACACATGGTTATTTAATCATTTGAACATTAATGTTCTAGTCTATGAATGGTACAAAAGCAAGGACAACAATCACAATTAATCATAGTCTCACTAAGATGCTTGGCCCTTTTACATAATTGTGTTTGATTTTGTATCGAATCATTTAGAATATTTCATATCTTTTCACATGATCTCATTTTATGTTGTTTACCATCTTCCCAATCCTTTTAACCCACAGTATCCATCGTATGATCACATCTTCTAACGGGTGCATCAGTAGATAATCCTTCGACATATCAAAATCACGGACGATAAGCTTCTCTTATCCCCTCAATCGAGCTTGAACACTTCCTCTAATAGCTTCTAATTTTTTCTTTTCTCAAATGTCCACACATCCCACGAAACATTTCCAACTCCTCCGA